>JADBJO010016189.1:0-12500 GCA_016801955.1 Conus betulinus | reverse complement strand
CACTGATGCCAGAGTCAACTGAAACACTCGCATTTTGTCTCTGTCCCACCATTGACCTAGACCATGAAAATGCTCTTTGGTTGGTCTTCCACAAAGGTGCGTGAAAAAAAAAGATTGACAGTTATGAATTGTGCGACCGCCTGGTCTCCAGATCATCGAAGCGTGACTGTTTCACCCCTCTTCTGTCTGAGTCACACCGGTTGCCCGCATCTCGAGGGATTGAGCACCAAAATCGCCACTGTCTGTTTGAATATCATTTCAGACACTGTGCCTGCACACGTCAGTGGACTTCACGACTTGGACACTCCATGTGGGTCCTTCCGTTCTTCTGGTGGTACTTGCAGCTTTCACATCTTTACCTGCTGACAGAAGCTTTGAGAGAGAGCGTGCCTTTCCATGCTAAGGCTTTGCGACCTGGAATAGCTTGCCAATCTCTGTCCATCATGCTGAACCTTTTTTTTTTTCATCTGATCTAAACTAAAATCACATCTATTCTCTATTTTGTACAGCTAATCGCCCCAGTACAAACCCAGATCCTTTTAAGTCAGCCTCTGTGTATGTGGGAGGAGGTGGAGAGGATGACACATTTTGATGGGGGGGGGGGGGGGGGGGGAAGGGGAAGGAGAGAGGGGAAGGGGAGGGGAAAGGATGTGGAGGTTGGGGAAAAAGGGCTATCAAAGGATAAGCTTCCATGACGGTGGCTGATGTATTTGTGCATGAGTGCGTGCGTGCGTGCGTGCGTGTGTGTGTGTGTGTGTGTGTGTTCACGCGCGCGTAAAACCAGAGATTTCGTTGGTCAAGTCAATAGGACTATATTTTTTTCCATTGTACATGCTAATCTAAATCTTCTGTGCAAGCAAACATGAGCTCTGTTGAGAAAGAGCACGATGTTACATTGATGTTGTTGTTGCCGTTGTTATATTTTTATGACAATCATCAGTATAATATCATATAGAAATAACTGATTATTGTTAAAATGTTGTTTTGGGAATTGTATCTATTACTTTCGCCACAAAAAAATGTCCCTTCAAATACCTCAGCCGAGTTTCTTCAGTCTCCTTTTTCACGGAAAATACCCTGTGTATTTTGTGCAAAAAGAAAGTGCAACAATGGTGAATACATTGAATGGTATGTGACACTGTGACACTTCCATATTTGTTTCTGGTTTGCTTGTTCATATTTTTGCATGCTTGTTGTACGGATAGCCATGAGCATTCCTTCAGTCAAGCTACTAAAAATAATTTCTGATGCATTTACAGGTACATGTAGATCAGCATCAATTGAACTTGCCATACGTATGCATTACTGTGTCTTATGTACTGCATTTGTCATGAGTGGGAAAATATCTACTGTGGGATCAACTTAAGTCGGTTTAAGTATCAAAGTGCAATTGGAGGTTTTTTATTTCATTTTTTTTTTACTTCTCTTTCTCATTATTCTTATCATTCTTCTTCTTCTTCTTCTTCTTCTTCATTTCATCATTATTATCATCATTACTATCATTATTAGCAGTATTTCACCATTATATTCATTACTGTTGTTATTGTGTATGTTCTGTAACCACAAGTCTTCTATGATATAGTGCAATATATTTTGCTATTACTTAATGTCAATGTCCATTACTGTCTATTACATCTAGGACAATATATTAGGTAAATACTTTAACTAGTTGTGTACTTGAGACAGCTGGGAATGCTCATACAGCGAAATTAACACCCAGCTGTTCGCTTCTCCTCAGTAAAATACAAGTGAAAAAATACAATCAATGACATTCATCCCAGCTGCGTCTTTAAACGGTCGGCACGTCGGTATCCTTAACTTCAGGGATTGTTGTGGGGAAAAAATTTCCTAGACTTTACTTAATTTACATGACATGCACTCATACATATATACCTATTCTTTGTTACACGCACGCTTTTTGTTTGCTGTCTGGGCAAGCCTTAATCTCAACACCCCTATCAACTTCTCTTCCTTGGCTAGTTGTTGTCGGTGTGTGGCCACAGTCCACATGTGCAAAAGTGGGCTGAGAGCCGACTTCAAAGGCAACATGAAGACAACCAACCCACCATAGATCTTCCTGGAAACAGAAACACCGTGTAGATCCATCATGGTGACCAGTCCAAACGGAAGCCAGCAGACAGCATCTATGAAGACCAGCTTCCCCACCAAAGGCACTGAAGAATGATAGCATCTTTGTGTGGGCTCAAGCGCCATTCTGTACGTTGGTGTTCGACTGTCGGTAATAACTTGGCCAGCCACAGTCATTACAGACAGGGTGAAACTGAGAACCACAGTCACTGTGAACCATCTGAAGTGTGATCAGGACCATGGTGATCATGTAAAGCCAGACGACACAGACCAGACTGACCAGACAGGCCCCAGTGAGACAGACCAGGAAGAAACGGTACGACCGACAACAAAAGTCCCACACACCACGTCAGTGTGCAGGCTCCAGCTGTTACATGTTTAGTGACATTCCATAATGGATCACGACAAACAAAGAACGATACAGTGATCCACAGTAATGAACCATATTATCATTGCCGATACTTTACTGGACAGAATGGAGAGAAAACCAGCCGCCTTGCAAGTTACACTGTGGGTCCATGCCTGTTCTGTTTGCGTATAAACATCATGAAACCAGCTGTCTGCCGCCAAAACGACACTGAGATGGCATCCCATACAAATATGAGCAAAGTGCAGATGCGCAATGGTCATCATGAAATTCCTGCTAAACTCGCCTTTGACTGCGAATGAGAGGATGGAGCAAAGCAAACTTCCTGACGTGGCAGACGTGCAAAGCAACCAAAACAAAACCCTGTACAGTTTCGTTGGTATCAATGTTCCACACGAAGGAAATGCAGTATAAGGTGCTAAACATTTTGACTGTCTGGGATTTTTAGGAAGTACATTTTGACAGCACAGTCTGTAGTTTGATGAAGAGATTGTGTCTAAATCGGCTGACCTTGAAAATAGATCGGCATGAAAGTGATGATTGGATTCCTTTGTATATCCAGTTTAGCCACCCGTCTGGCATTTTTAAAGCCTAAAGCCCCAATGGTTTCAATCGCAGAAAAAGAAAAAGTTTAAGAGCTCCACATAAGGTAGACAAATAGACAACGCACTGCTTAAAGTTTTGATGCGAGTTCTAGACAGGTCTAATCTTATTAGGGCATAAGGCACGTGCTTTCGATTTTTATTGACGACGTGAAAGATAGGGTTGTTCCTTAGAGTCAAAAGTTGTAAGTTTGGTTGCCCCTCAAGAAAAGACATGTCAATAGTTCCGATTTTATTACTTGCTAGGTCTAAATACTGCAGATTGCTAAGCTCTGTACGGGACAAATTGACAATAGAACAAAAAGACAAAGTGAGGTGGATAAGATAGGCATTTTAAACAAAATCACTCAGCAACAAGTTTGAACCTGTGGCATCGAGATATCGAAGGTGTGGGAAAAACTCAGTAGGAAATGGACTATGACACAGGAAGGTGCGACCTTGACAAAGGCAAACTTGAGGACAGGTCAGGTCACACATCAGTTCATCGTCTCTCTGGGGACACTGGCCCCAGCCATCACATAGATGATCTGCAAGAACACATACTCTAGAAGACCGACATTGGTAGAGTCCATCACACCTCACTTTGTCACAGTTTTGTTCATCCTCCCCGTAAGTGCAGTCAGATAATTTGTTGCACCGAGTGTAGATAGGAAGACAGTTCAACGACTCTGCTTTGCATTGAAAATGACCTTCTGGACAGGGGTCGTTGGTTTGCATCATCTGCGGGTAAAAATACCCAGTGCCATCAAGATTGATGTAAAAACGTTGCTTTTCTTGTTCATGTAGAAACTGAAGGCAATAGGAACATGCATTCCAAAAGTCTTCAGGGCAATGCATCTCATCAGAATCGTCCACACAGTCCGACACTTCATTGCAACGTTGGCTGAATAATACATACTGACCATTAGAACATCGAAATCCATGTCTTTGGGGGGTGTTCACAAAATGCCTCGTCACTATTGTCTGAACAATCCTGACGAAAATCACAGACCAGCGTGTGTTGCAGTGTAATAGTGTCGTCACATCTAAACATGGCATAGTTAGTGGTGGTGGTTGGTTTCTCATGAAGAACCTTGTCAGGGTCCTGCTGGCCAGTGTGGTTGACAAAGGCACAAAACAGAGAGTATGTGAATTTCTCACAGTACGTTTGAGGATCGCATGACAAGAATGTGTGCGTGCTATGATTCTGTGAGCAAATTAAGAGAAGCTGCAGTGTGTTTGTAGCAAATGGGCTGGAGTGAATGAGGAGCGGTAAATACAGTCTGTGAAATAAGCAAATTGTGCGTGTTAGTCGTACTTCACACAGAACGGTCGTTGTCATAGCCTCAGATGCTTCATAAGGAAAGTATAGATAGTAAATTGACGCACTGAGTGTCGATGACCTGACAAACTTTCCTGGACGATATGTTTCGTGTACTCTCAGTTTGAGGTGGGGCGTGAAGTAGACCACAGTGTTGTCAGACCATTTACGAAACTACTGTACATAAATGGTCCTTCAGTCCATCCTGACATGAAACCAAATGCCACTTCGAAAAAAGTGAATTTTTCCAAAGATGGCAAGTGAATCTTCTTGTTCCCGTCTTGTTTTTAACGAAGCCAATGTCCCCCAATCGCCTGACATTCGAAACTTAAGAACAGAACACTTCTCTTGGGTCTCAGTGTGAGTAATTTAAAACACTTGTTGTGTGATGCCACTAATCCCCGGCATCCATGGCTGCTGAAAGGACAGTCTCCCGTCTCATCACGTCCGTCCTCACACTCGTGCTTTTGATTGCAGTACAGGTGGTCACGAAATTTAGGGTATGAAGGACCGAGCAGTTGAACAAATTGTTAGACAGGGTCTGTGGTTGATCATTCACAGACACAATTCCAAAATACACTTTGAGGTAGGCATAAATCTCTCCTATGGAATGAAACATGATTTCAAAATGTGAGGCAACAAAGACAGATGCCGGAGAAAAACAGTCAATGCACACCCGTGCAACTCCTTGATGAGATGAAGCTGGAGTTTTGTACAATAACTTTAATTTCATGTTTTCAGAACAGTGGTGAAGCTTGTATGCCTGATGAATACTAATCATAATGGCACTTCTGGAGGGTAAGGTTAGCACCTCACAGATAAATATGTTCGGTAAACTGGGTACTGTGATATACCCACCATGTTCAGACAATCGTTGTATGATTAAATCATGGCTCTTTATCACTTTGATAACAATTTGAACATCGGGGTAGTTTCTGTTTGATGTTTCAAAATATTTAGTACTGAAGTGAAAGAACATTTCTTCAAGTGAATGGTCATTGCAATTGATAACGATTCTCATTTTCCTGAGCGTACAATTGTCGACCACCTTCTTTCTTCACACCAGTATGACAGTCGTCGTAAATGCAGGCGCACAATCCAGCCAGACGGCACGTGCACTTGAAGTTTACAAACCATAAGACCACCACACATTCCCAAGAACGCAAACGATTTCGCCAGTTCTGTATTTCTGTCTGGGTAGCATGAAGATACATTGTGGTATAGCGTTGTGACATTTTGGTTGTTTTGGCTCAGAAGATAATCTATGCCCGGACACATGGCACTGATGTTCACAGATGCAGGAACAGTGTACACGATGATTGTCTTCCCCTTGGGATCGAGAATAGCTTCAGGTAGGACAAAATGTGAGAATGCAATGCGTACGTGCGTGTGTGCGTGCACGCGCATGCGGGCGTGTGTGTGTGTGTGTGCGCGCGCGCGCAACCATGCGTGCACGTGTGCATGCATGCGTGCGTCTATGCGTGCGAGTGTGCGCGCGTACGTGCGCACGTATGTGTGTGTGTGTTTGATCTTTAACGTCTGTTCATTAAGAGTGATGTTAAACGTATGCGCACGCGCGCCTGTGTGTGTGTGTGTGTGTGTGTGTGTGTGTGCTTGCACGCACCCGTGTGCATGCGTGTGCATGCGTGCGTGCGTGCGTGTATGCATGCGCGCACGTGCGGGTATGTATATGTATGTGTATATGTGTGTTTGATTTTCAGCGTCTGTTCATTAAGTGTGATATTAAACGCGCGCGCGCGTTTGTGTGTGTGTGTGTGTGTGTGTGTGTGTGTGTGTGTGTGTGTGTGTGTGTGTGTGTGTGTGTGTGTGTGTGTGTGTGTGTTTGTGGCTTCATTTGCTTGATTCACTATAGCTGATAAACTGAAGTATGCCTGCTTAATTTGCTGCTTTCTTGTGGCTTCACGTGCGTGTTTCGCAATAAATGATAAACTTCTGGGCCGGAATAGATCAGTTGGTAGAGCATCGGACTCGTAATCTTGGGGGGTTGCGGGTTCGCATCTCCACCAGGCCGTTTTGGTACAGGGGGATTTTTTCCCTCAGAGTTAACATTGGTTCTGACTCCATTCCCCACACCATCCTTCGAGTGAGACTATAAACCGAGGTTCCGTGTGTGAACGCACGCACATCATCTCGCACACATGTAAAATCCCATCACCAACTTTCGGAAGAGAAGGCCAGTTTGGCCGTTGGTATGGATGACACGACACGTTACACATAGCATGCACCTTCCCCGAAGTTGGAGTATGGCTGCCTTAATGGCGGGATACAAAATGGTCATGCACACGGAAGTGTCAGAATAATCAACATGATGATTGTGGACCTAAAAGAAAGAAGAAGAAGATATATATGTGTACATAATTGATCTCCCTTGCATCCTTGAATGGATCCTCAAGCATAGGATCAAAGATTGTCCCCTACATTTTATACTGTTTGCATAATGCTTTTTGTTTTTCAGCAACTTTTTTCCTTTCCACACTTTCGTTTTGTTCCATCTATTACCCTTCGCTGGCTGCTTTGGGTGCTGTTGGATTCTGTTTTGAACCGTTGGTGTGTGAGAACACCACAGAATTATGGACTGTGGTGTGTCTCTACTTGACACCAAGAGTACAGACACAATCAGCCGTGTATCCCTGATGAGTCCGATCCAGCCAACGAAAGGCCTAGGAGCAGACAAATACAAATGGACCTGCCTTCGAAGGGGAGTACGATGGTTCCCTCAGGCAGCTTGTGAAGGGTTTCTCATATTTGTAATATGGTCCTATTTTTTTTTCATCTTCATTTTTTTTTTAATTCAAATCTTTGTCAAGTCATTACTATAATGACTGAAGAATTGTTAGCCTGCACTTGTTTTCTCTCACTACTTAAATTGTTCAGCATTTATATGTTTGGTCACTTAGTGGGAGATTGCATCTCTTAGGAGATCCAAGTAAAGGTTGTTCTGTACAATTCTTAGCCACTCCCAATGCTTGGGTTATTGAACAGCAGAGCTGACCACTCAGACTGTTCCATATCTTTTTGATCTCTCATGCATCCTTGAATGGATCCTCAAACATAGGCTCAAAGATTGTCCCCTACATTTTAGATCTAGTTGCAAAGTGAAACGACTGTAGGCGGAAATCTAAACAAATCTTAAATAAATGTCAGCGAACCGCCCAGAGAAACGTGGACAAACGAGTCACAAGACAAACCACAACGCGTTTCGACCTCTTAGGTCTTCTTCAGGTGCAACAAACATGAAACAAATAACGAAAATGCACTTAGCTTTGATCGCTTCTGTGTTCAGCGCAAGAAAGAAGGCGTTGAATGTCATTTATTTAAGATTTCCCTACATTTTATACTGTTTGCATGGTGCGTTGCACCTGAAGAAGACCTAAGAGGTCGAAACGCGTTGTCTAATATTTATAATATATTCCTCCCTTTTTCCTTCATCTTCAATTCTTTTTAATTCAAATCTTTGCCAAGTCATTACTATAATGACTGAAGAATTGTTAGCCTGCACTTGTTTTCTCCCACAACTTAAATTGTTCAGCATTTTATATATATATATATATATATATATATATATATATATGTGTGTGTGTGTGTGTGTGTGTGTGTGTGTGTAAGGGGCGGGGTGTGTGTGCCAGCTATCTGTAATTCACTGAGTAATAATCAAAGAAAGACAGAGTTAAGGGCTGTTTGATTTTCCAGTAGTACCTAAATAAAGAAGTCCCTGAGGAAGGCCCAGCCGAAACGTTGGAAAGAAAAAACGTGCTTGTTTGCTTTTTCATTGTGTGGTTCCCCCCCCCCCCCCCCTCTCTCTCTCTCTCTCTCTCTCTCTCTCTCTATATATATATATATATATATATATATATATATATATATAGTGATGAACAATAAGTCGTCAACACCGCCATGGAGTTCATATTTTCATTTAATTCCTAGTTTTCGCCAAAAGGCTTCTTCAGGAAGTGATGGTACTTACGTCTCTTTAGCAGCAATGACATCAATACTATTGACGTCACAGTAGACTACATCATTTTAAAAACGACGTCACATTTTCTTTTTTACTGTAGTTTCACCTTTCACTACACCCTGTAGAGTCCCATCTCTCATTACAACTTGCAAAGTCCACCCTTCACTGCACCCTGCAGAGTCCATCCCACACTGCATCCTGCAGAGCCCCACCCCCCATTGCATTCTGTAGAGTCCACCCCTAACGGCACCCTGCAGAGTCTACCCTTCACTACACCCTGCTGAGTCCATCCTTCACTGCACCCTACAGAGCGCCACCCCCAACTGCACCCTGCAGCGCCCACCCTTCACGGCACCCTGCAGACTCCACCCTTCACTGCACCCTGCAAAGTCCCACCCTCCACCACACCCTGCAGAGTCCACCCCACACGGTACACTGCAGAGTGCACCCCTGATCCCACCCAGCAGAGTCCACCCTCACCACACTCTGCAGAGTCCACCCTCCACCGTACACTGCAGAGTCCACACTCCACACCGCACTCTGTAGAGTCCACACTCCACTGCACACCACAGAGTCCACCCTCCACTGCACCCTGCAGAGTCCACCCACCACCACACCCTGTACAGTCCACCCTTCACCGCACCCAGCAGAGTCCACACTCCACAGCACCCTGCAGAGTCCAACATACACTGCACCCTGCCGAGTCCACCTTCCACCGCACAGTGCAGAGTCCACCCTTCACTACACCCTGCAGAGTCTACCATTCACTGCACCCTGCAGAGTCCACCTTCCACTGCACATTGTAAAGTTCACCCTTCACTGCATACTGCAGAGTCAGCTTTTTCACTGCACCCGAAGAGTCCACCTTCCACTGCACCCTGAATACCCCACCTTCCTCTGCACTCTGTAGAGTCCACCTTTCACTGTACCATTCTAATACAGGACCCTGTTTTTCATTCCGTGCATGCTGCTGAGTTCTGTACGGGAGTTGAGACACTTAAAGACAGTCCCCAAATGGCCTGCTAGTAAGTCTCCCTGTCTAGGAGTTTGTCTTCAGATGCAACTTGTTCGATGGGAGAGATGGAAAGAAAGGGCAGAGCCTTATCTTCAGGGTGCTCAGTCTGGGCGAGGTGCCTGGCAACCCCACATCGCTTGGCCATTTTCCTGTTGCAGTCTGATTTATGATTTGGCCCACCTTCTTTTGAGGTCCTTGGTGGACCCAACATACCATGAGTCTGGGTGGTTCTGACATCTGATGACGTAGATGGCATTTTCTGTCGAACAGGTGAGGTGCTGTCTGATGGGCCAGTAGCGCCCATCCCATGGGCTTCTTAGCCCCATCAGGTCACTGGAATGTGCACAAAGGTCACATTGGTGGGCACAGCATACAAAAAATCCAGGTCTGTTCATAGGTCCATGGACAGGATGGCGACGTGGTACTGTAGGTTTGTACATATCTGTCAAGTTGCGTCTTCTCCTATCAGCACTAATGAGCATTTTTTCAGGGAAAAAATGGTCTGTTTTTTGGATTGGAATACAGGATGTGTAAATTTTGTTTAATAATTTGTCTTTTAGATGGTAACCTTGGGTCATACTGAGTGACCCAAGCCAATTTCTTGGGTTTGGGTTGTCTCCCCTTGCCTGATGAGAACACCTTGGTCTCTGTTACTCCAATTTTGAGTTGTTCAAATGCTGCCTCAAATTTCCAACCAGCGATTGTAAAATACTTGGCATACTCTCTGAGTCTGTCATCTTCACTGCATAACATTCTCAGCCTGGCGCCATCACCTGTTAGAAGACCATTGAACAGTGAAGGAGGGTGACAACTGTTCTGTGGATGGTAACTATGGCGATGTTTGGAAAGGACATCTGTCTTTATGACACCATCAACTCTTAAAAGTTTCATATCCAAATATTCTACGTGTCTGTCAAATTTTACGGTCCACTTAATATTTGGCGGATTCAGTTCATCCAAGTGTTTGCAGAATGATTCACGGTCCTCACTGTTGGGAAGAATAGTAATACCATCATCTCGATACCTGCTCCAATCTAGGCATTTAAGCTCTTTGCGTTGTTCAGGTTCATCTAGAGAGGAAAGCAAAGGGACTGAGCAATCTTGCGTAAGTTTGTTGTCTAAGCTGCCCATGAAGACATCAACAAAGTCACAAGCATGACAGGGTCCCATGGCAGTACTATGGTTTGGCTTGGCAAAGACAGTCTTTCCCTCTCCATCTGTGTAGGCTGAGCAATTGTATATCGAGGGCAATTTTTAAACCCTCAACAATGCAACATTCCAGTACCTGCAAAGGTGAGGGATTCTCTCTCAGAGCTTCTTTGACAGTGGGAATACCCATGTTGTTGTCCACATTGGGGAAAGGGCTACCACGTCACAGACAGCAAATGTGGCTGTCGGGGGCAGGAGGCTGTAGCACTCGTTGATCAGATCCACCTTCTGCAGGAATTCCTTCAAATCAATGATCTGATACGGTAGAAAATGGGCGAGATGAGCAATAGCTTGTTGTACAAACTTAGACAGTGGTTAATTAGGAGTGCCTGACCCAGAAAGCAAAAATCTGTAAGGGAAAGGTTTGTTGTTTGTGTGTTTTACAAGAGGTTTGATGTGACCCGGACGGACATGTGAATTTGGAGTTATAAAGTCTGCTATGTCGTCAGTCAGTGTCCCTTCTCTCTTCCACTTTGTTATCCAGGAGTTCACTTTGCTGACAGTTTCCTTGGTGGGGTTAGTTTCAACTACGTCCTAGTAGTGACTGTTATTTACTTCATTCAGACTAATTTGATCATCAGCGTCTAGGGGAGTGATCACTGCAACTCCTGTTTTGTCAGCATCTGCATGCTGCAATTTTGGTCATAGGCAAATTACAGAGCTCTGAGATGGCTTTCTGTTGGCCACTGGTGAGATCGTCCCTAATTCTTCGTCTGTTGCAGGTGGCAAGAATATGTTGTGAACAGGCTTCAATGAAGTCTTCCAAAGCTGCGTCCCTCTTAGGTGCCTGTTTTGTGGTTAACTTGTACTAAGGTCTCTTTACAAAGGTTTCCTCCTCATCAAGGCTTTCTTGAGTTCCACCTTCTTTCACTCCTTTCTTTTCCTGTAATGTCTGGTGGCGGTGCCATCGGAAGCGTTTGCCCAATTGTATGTGCCTATCAGCTGATCAGGTATGTCAACTGGTTCTTTGGGTGTAGGGGCAAAGTAATCAGGTAAACGGCAGATACTGATTTGATCTGTAGACAGTTCTACATAATCTGCCAATACAATTGGATCAGATTTTCTCAAATCTTCCACTGAAGGAACATATTCAGTAGTATTGAATGCATTTCTGATCTTGGTACTTTTACTATCAAAGCATCTATTTTTGTGTCTGTTCCTCCTGTGAGGTCTTTTGTCAGGAAAACTGTTTTCCTTCATATTTATCTTACTGTATTTGAAAGATGTAATCTTTTTACAACCACCATTTTGAAACAATGGAGTGGAGACAGGGTTGTCGTCAGAGTCGCACAATCGCTGAAGTTTCTTATCAGTCTCTCTCTTGATTGAAGCAATGTTGGTGCCAACTCAGTTTTGACACAAGCTCCAATGGTGGACAATTGTTGTGGACCAAAACACAGTGTTCCTAAACAGTTCCATTTCTTCAGAAGTAGTAGAAATGACAGTTTCCGCTTCTGAAATGAGAGAGTCCGATTAAAGAGCTGGCATGGTTGGGAGTCTTAGCAATCTGGTCACAAAGAGAGGTATTTGTCTGCCATGCTAAACTGAATTTAAGTCTAAGACCCATGGGAATGATTTTTTGTCTCTGCAATTACACAGAATTTTTTTTCAACCTAGTAGACTGAATTTTCAACAGGAGATTCTTGTACAATGGCAAAACTCCGGATCTATGGCAGTCTTCCATCAGGGCCAGCAAGAAAAATAATCCTTGCAAGGAAAAGTATTTATGTCAATTTTTCCAAATGCCGGCACCGTCCAACAGAAGATACGACGAACAGATAAAGAAGGATAGTGATGAACAATAAGTCGTCAACACTGCCAACAGAGTTCGTATTTTCATTCCAAGCTTTCGCCAAAAGGCTTGTTCAGGAACCGATGGTACTTACATCTCCTTAGCAGCAATGATATCAATATTATTGACGTCATAGTGGACTACATCAATT
>JADBJO010016188.1:35000-41276 GCA_016801955.1 Conus betulinus | reverse complement strand
GAGTTGTGAGTGTGTTTTAAGATGTGTGTGTGGAGGCGAGAATGAGGATGTTGGGTTACGATAGGTGGTATGGGAAGGGGGGAGGTGGGGTAGGGTGAAGCTGTGAAAATCAAAAGATGGAAGGAAGTGTGACGGTTCTGCACTATGGCTGACTTGTAAGTCTTCTGTTCATTGACGCAGTCAGAAACTGGTTGCCCAGTGGAGAAGTCCAGAAGCATTTCCACATGTCTGCCTGGAGTGTAGTTGTCCTGGAAAATCAGACAGATGGATATTTCAAGTCCTGTATTAACCCCAGCATATATATTGTGAGACAAACACAGGCCAGCGTAGACAGAATCATGTATAATAATCTTTCATGGACCAACAGAAACCCTTTGGTTGACCAAAACAATCATGGTGAACAAAAGTTACTAAATGGTAGATAAAAATAGTGCTGGTAAGACAAGTTCCTAATATCTTGTTGTGTTTTTTCCTTCTGTTTCTCTCAGGAAGGAGCTTTTGCTTTGGCTATCGTCAGCAGACATTTTCCTGGAGAAGTTGTGGCAACAAGGTTGGTAGATTCTTCATTTTCATTTTCCCCACCCCTCTCTTTGATCCCTGCGAGACTGGACTTCATGTCTCAGTCAAGATCAAGTAAGTGGCACTTGAACCATATGTCCCCATCTCCCCACAAATGCTACGTATCAGGAAATATCTGTCAACAGAGAGACCTGTCCATCCATAATGCTTGGAAAAACAATTGTGGTTGGTTAAAGAAAGGTATAGAAAGTGTTTGACAACAAATTTAAAAATTTTTTTAAATGATGCTGTCAGACTGGCATGTCTTCTGGGATGGCTGGAACTGAGGATGTGGCTCATTTTGTGGATGATTTTTTAATTGTGTGGTGTTTATAGTCCAGCTGACTGCAGAAGCCCTGTACAAGGGCTTAGTGGTGAAGTGAAGAGGCTGATTTAGATTGTTTACGAACTATCGAACCAAGTTGAAATGATCATTTTGTTGTATGAATAGCAATGATTGAACAGATGAAATGAAAGATTACTTTATAGTCTGTGATATACATAGTTAAAGTGGTCATTTTGTTGAAAGAAAACCAATGACAGAAAAGATGAAAGATTACGTTATAGTCTGTGAATATGTAACTAGTATGTTATGATGCTGTTTCTAAGTCTAACATAATGAACAGCAAAGATGACTTTGCAGTCTGTGAATATGTAACTAGTATTTCGATCAGACTTGTAATGAATAAGTAGTAAAAAAAAAAAAAAAAAAAAGAAGAAATCAGCTGTGC
The DNA here is from genome assembly GCA_016801955.1 of Conus betulinus. Taxonomy (NCBI): domain Eukaryota; kingdom Metazoa; phylum Mollusca; class Gastropoda; order Neogastropoda; family Conidae; genus Conus; species Conus betulinus. Next base: position 39,987 of record JADBJO010016188.1, on the reverse strand, counting down.
TGCGACTGCAGTGTTAGCGATGCACAATGAGAGTATGTGATTTGGAAAAAAAAAAACAATTTCATTACTTTTTTTGTTGCCATTGCAGAAGGGGCAGTCCGCTGGTGGTAGGAGTGAAGAGTCCCTCGAAGCTGACCACGGACCACATCCCCGTCTTGTACAGCAAAGGTCAGTGCTGATGTTCGTTCTCTCTCACATTTTGTTATGGCTTGTGTGCACTTAAACTTGAAAATGAGTGATATCGTCCCCACTCACTCCTATGTGTATTGTTTTGTAGTCCTGAGTATCAAGACATTTTTTAATGAGACCTGGCACACAGGTAATAATCTTAACTCTCAACAGTTTTTGAGATTTTCACATTTTTTTAGCAGTAAGTATACAAGGATATGAAAATTTCTCAAACAGATTTTTTTTTTCTTGGTATATGGGTTTTGTTTAGGCTTGTTTTAGTAAACTGTTCCATTTAATATAACAACAACAACAAAATGTTTAAGATGTGATAATTGCCACACAAAAAACTATGGTCACAAGTGATCGAAAAATCAAGGAAAAGAACTGCGGGGAGTCAGTAAGCAAAAGGATTTTCTATATGACTCGCATGTGAGTAATACATGCAAAGGGGGAAGGAGAAAGTGAATGTGGCAGTCAGTCGTTCAGTAGCAGATGAGGTAATTTCTCATTTCTGACAATATGTTTTGGACCATTGGCATCTTAAGCGTTATCACCGCACCCTATTCCTGTACTCCTATCTATCTCCTCCACCTCCTGCTTTCCTTTTCAGTTCACCCACATACTCACAAGGCCCTTCGCCATCCACCACCCCCCTCCACTTCCAGCCTCCTGGCTCTTCTAGTGCTTCAAGTTTGTGCTGTTGACAACAATAATCAGGCCTTGATTATCCCCCTTCTTCTCTCAGGCAGTCATGCAATCGCTACAGATATGCATTTTTTCGATGAAAAGCATCCACGAGATCTCTCTCTATCCAGTACTTTGGTCTCTCAGATACATTTTATTTTTTCAGTCTATGAAATCCAAATGGGCAGCAGCAGCATGGCAAGATATTTTGACATAACCTGCATTGCATTGCATGGGTTTGATGCACCAAATTTGGATTTTCTCTTGGAAAGTGCCCTTTTTTTTATCGTATTTGCGGAAAAAAAAGAAAAAAGCTTACAATACATCCGAATGTTTCTTTTAAAGATTTATTATTTTTGAAACAGAAAAGACCATTTTATTTGCTGCTGCAAAGTTAATGCCGTTTCATTCATTTTATTCACTGTTAAGATAAATTCATGTAGTGTTGTCCTTAGCTAAGGTTGCCTGCAGGAAAAAGATGGGTTGGCCGTCTTAATATTCACTGGATTTTGATTATAAACTGTTGTTTTGCTGTATTTTAGTGTATTTGATATGCTGTATCCTGAAAATGTTATTTTGATGTTGTCATGGATAGTGTTTAGAAAGCATTCTTACTCATTTATGATTGTGTTTTCCTTTTTTTTTCATGTTTCACTGCAAAAGGTTTGATTTAACATTACTTTGCTTTTATGGTTATCTTATCTAACACAATAGTGTTCAGCAGTTGTAGGTAACTGCGGTCTGTATGTTTCTGGCAATCATTTATCATCATCATAATCACTGGCGTAAGGTGGAGTAGTGAACGTGATGGTAATTTGTGTATGTAGTCAGTATATCACCTTGAAATACCTGTAAAGATACTTACATCTCATAATGCTGCTGAATGTGATGATGATGATACATTAACTAGAATTGATAATGAGTTTGAGCTTGATGAAAAAATGTATCATTTTAACTGTAATCATATTTTTAATCTCAGAAAACGCTTTTGATTGATTTTTTGACAGTTTAACATATCTCTCTCTCTCTCTCTCTCTCTGTCGCGGTTATAAATGAAATTTCCGGCTTTATTTGCCTTCTTCATATATAACACACATATATGTGTGTGTGTTTATATATATATATATATATATATATATACACACACACCACACACACATGTATGAGTTTATTTATATATATATATATATATATATATATATATATATATATATATATATATATATATATATATACACACATACACATACGTGTGTGTATATATCTATACTGTTCAAAAAAAGAAATGCATGGGTGCTTAATTTTCAATATTTCCATATTCCAGAAGCCAAAATCAAATTGGAACCGCAGTAAATGTTCTCCAAACTGTTTACCTTGTATCGAGGTCAAAAGTTTTGGCTACGTACACCTTGGGGGCGAAAATGTTGGATTTGACCTTTTTGCTGGCGGCATCGTTACGGTTGAGTGGATTCCCACAAAATATTGGTGAACATTGTGCTCACACATAGGCCGAGGAAATCCAGTAAAGAGGGACAGATTTTGTCGATGTTGTTTCTCGGAAATCAAACAACAAAAAAATGCCCCCTTTGAGGAGAGATGACCGTTGGACTGCTGTTGGGCATCTCCAGGCAGGCCAGAGCCACAGTCAGGTTACACGTCAATTCAGCGTTGCTCAGCGCACCATCAGGCTCTGGGCCAGGTTTCAAGACACTGGCTCTGTGGATGATTTGCCTCGGGCTGGTAGACCACATGGGCCACAACTGCAGCTCAAGACAGGCTGATACTGCTGCGACGACATCTCCGAAATCAGTTCTTGACGGCTAGAACCAGTGCCCAGGAGTTCCCTGGACCCCGCCGAGTGTCGGACCAGACAGTAAGAAACCACCTACACGAGGCTGGTCTGAGGTCGCAGAGACCGCTAAGAGGAGCAGTCCTCACCCGTCGCCACCGCCAGAACCGTGTGTTGTGGGGCAATCAGCACCATCGCTGGACCATCCGGAACCACTGGAGACACATTGTGTTCAGTGATGAGTTGTATTTTCTTGTCCAGTGGCATGACAGGCGGAGGAGGGTGTACAGGCGACAGAACGAAACGATACGCCTCCAACTGTGTGGATGAGGCACCACCCCACGGTGGCGGAGGCGTTATGGTGTGGGGGGGGCCATCAGTTCTGGTCAACGAAGCCACCTGGTTCACGTCCAAGGCCGCCTGAACGTCCAGCGCTATGTGGACGAAATTCTGCGCCCACATGCCCTCCCCCTTCTCGGGCTCCCTGGGGACGTGTTCCAGCATGACAACGCCCGCCCTCATGCAGCTAGACTCACCACCGCATTCCTTGCCCATCACGACGTCCACGTGCTGCCCTGGCCATCCATTTTGCCTGACGTGAACCCTATAGAATATCTCTGGACAAGCTGGACAGGCGTGTGCGTGGATGACGGAGGCGCAGGCGAACCCCCAAGAGCTGTTCAACGCCATGCAGGAGGAGTGGGACGACCTGCCACAACAGCTTATCAGGCGTCTAATTGACTCCATGCTGCGCAGGTGCCGGGAACTTGTCGCTGCCGAAGGTGGCTACACCCACTACTGATGGCGGCCCTCAAAAACATTATTGTTATCTTTAATGACTGATTTGACGGTCTTCTTTGGTTTTTGGAATGTATTGTTTTGTATTCATGTTCACTTTGCTCAGTGAAATTTTGCTTACTAATTTTTTTGGGATTTTTTTGAAAATTTAAACCCTTTTTTTGTTAAGCAGCCCATGCATTTCTTTTTTTAAACAGTATATATATATAAATACACACACACACATGCACATGCACACGCACACACACACACACAAAGAGAGAAAGAGAGAGAAAGAAAGAAATATAAAATTTGAACTGTGCCTTCTTGGAAGATAGTTATTTCTGGTTTAAGAATTCTTTTTTTAGCTTGACAATTTAAAATGGCATTGGAATTTTTCTGTATTGCTGTAGTTTTTACTGCATTTGATATTTCAAAACTGTTAACATGTTTAATAATGGATCCTGTAATTTGCAATATTTCCATTTGTTTTAGTATTGTTAAATAATCATTGCATAAAGGGGATGTTTGTATTTTTTACGTGTGTGCATGCGTGTGTATGGGTGTGGTATTTATTTGTAGATATGTATGCAAATCATTTGTATGTGTATATGTAATGCGTGTGTTTTTGTGTTGAGAAGGTAGGATATAAGGAATACATCAGTTGTATATGTTCATACGCATGTGTTTACATATGTGTGTGTGTGTGTGAATGTTCTGTTTGTAGTACTTTTCTTGATTTGTTTCATGGCTGTTTTATGTCGTGTTTTTTTGTGGTTTTTTTGTCTTGGATCATCCTGTTGATGCATGAACAGCTGCAGGCAAGTTTTGTGAAGGTAGCCACTTACAGTGCTTCCACCGTATATAGCGAGTGCATCATCACGGTCTGTTGCTTTCTCTTTCTCTCTCTGTGCTGTATCACAGGTATTGTCCATCCCACCATCGTTCAGGCTTGGCTACTGACTTCTGTGTGTAATACTCTATCCTGGGGAATTCGCTGGTTGGGGAGTGTGGGATCCTGGGGGTCTTGCAGCTTATAATTAACATGCCATTTCCCTTCCCCAAATTCTCCTCCTCTTTTATTTTTTAACCCTAATTGTCGGCCAACAAGGCACTTTTGAATTAAGGGTGAACACTCTGATTTTGCAAGATAAAATGTAAGGTGTCTGCAAATGTTGGAAAGTGTACTTTGGTGTCCTCGAGGTGAAGTTTCTGTCCTCAGTGATGTGTTTAAGGTCATGCTGAAGGTCACTGACAGGACTAGGACAGGTACCACGCTAGGACAGGTACATGCTAGGACAGGTACGTCCATGTCAAAATGCAGTAAAAGAATTTGCAGAGTAGAACTTTCAGCAAAAATAAAGTTACAAAATATATCTTTTTTTTCTTTAACTTTTAAACAAGTACTAGTTTATGATGAATATCATAATGAGGCTCAATCAAATGATTAGCATGAGCTCATGCTGATAGCCATTTCCTAAAGGAAGCCTCCTACCCCCAGCCCTAGAATATCCATGTTGCCTACAACTTTTGGGGACAAGGGAAATCTTAAATGAAACAGGGAAT
>JADBJO010016188.1:0-32500 GCA_016801955.1 Conus betulinus | reverse complement strand
CAGGTTGTACATACTGCTATGTACCAGGACTGAAACATAACGTCTGTGCATGTATATATGCCCCAAAAGTAGAAAAGACATGTGTTTATGTAATGTATCAGGACTGAAAACATCATGTCTGTGCATGTATATATGCCCGGAAAGTAGAAAAGACATCAGTTTACATATTGTATCAGGATTGAAAACATGATGTCTTTGTGTGTAATGTGTCCAAAAAGTAGAAAAAAAAACATTTGTATATGTAATGTATGAAGATTGAAAATATCGTGTCTGTGTGCGTAATGGTCCAAAAGTCCATGCAAAGCTGAGCTAGAAGGGCACTCTTCACACCGCAGACCATCAAAATCAAATGGATCTTGGATCTACCTCTGATCCAGATCAAAATGAAAAAACAAATGAACGGGTTTCTCTTAGGCCAGCTTATACATTTTGATCACATTTCATTAAAATCAGTTCCATGGTTTGGGGTTCATTTTGCTGAGGGACATGAGACAAAACTAACAGAGGTAATGATGCTCATAGACAAAGTAATTTGTCAGTGGGTGTCAGTGTACTGTTTTCTTTCTTTAATGCACTGCTTCATTCTGGGACATTTTCAGTTTGTTTGGAATACAATTTTTGGTTATTGCTTAGGCATGAATGGTCTCATGTCGTCACACATTTTTTGTTTGTTTGTTCGTTCGTTTGTTTCATCTTGTGTAAAACTTTCATTTTGCTGGTGGAGTGGTTCCTAGATGTTCCAGATGTACTGAATTGTGTGTGTCTTCAACTGTTCTTCATTTGGCTTGACCAATCAGCAAGTTTCTTTTTTCTTGACCGCCATGAGAACTAAACTGGAAAACAGTTATCAAAGGCAAAAGAAAGTCATCGCCTCTGTGTGTGTGTGTGTGTGTGTGTGTGTGTGTGTGTGTGTGTGTGTGTGTGTGTGTGTGTGAGAGAGAGAGAGAGAGAGAGAATATTTGCTCTGTGTGTGCGCGTGTGTGTGTGTGTGTGTGTGTGTGTGTGTGTATGTTTTTTCTTTTTTTTTGCTTGCTCTCATTTTTTCTTGCTTTTTTTGTTTTTTTAGATAGTATGCGTATGTTTATCTCTGACACCTGCATCAGGCTGACTTTAAAGATTTTACTTTAGATGCTGCAAGAAAAAAAATAGATAGATGCACTATTTGATTCTCTGTTAACCTTTAAAAGACCCCACCTGCTGCTTCTTGTCAGTGCTTGCTGGCCTGTGCTTGGCTGTGCAGTCAGCTTGTGTTTAAAGTACATGTGACAAGTTGTGTACATTTCAGACGTGCCATCTCCAACGTTTCTTCTGGGTTGACAGCTAATAGCTGGCTTGCCTTTATGACTTGGTGACTTGCATAGGACTTGCCTTTTTTTTTTTTGGAAATGTTACAGTAATTGTCTGATTCGAGCGTGAAAGAAAACAGTTTGCTGTTTATTTACTGTCAGAGTATCTTCATCTAAACATGAGGCTTTTTTTTTTTTAGAATATTTCACTTTCACTATTGTCTTTGGCATGATGATTTACAGGATGGTTGGTTCAGAGTCAGGAATTCTCTCAGCATTATTTCTGCTAGAAAAAACAAACCATCGATTCAGCACGATTTGTTGTTGTTTTTTCTTTTGTTTTCTCCTTAGCACAGGTATAATGGTCACTGGTTCAATTGAGACTTATCGTCTAAAACGGGAAGAGTAAAACTACAAACCTTTAACACATTTTCTCATGAGATATAACAATACCCTTTGTAGGAGGGAGGGGGGGGGCCAGGTTGGGATGGGAGAGTCGATCATTTAAGATTAAGAGACCATCATGAAAAAAGAAGGGGGAAGGGGTGCTGGGGGGGGGATGGGGGTGAGGTCTTATTGTTTCATACTTTTCATTGGTTAGTGTTGGGTGTAATAGGTGTGCCTGAAAAAAAAATCATGTTCTTGTGGAAGGTATTCATTTACTGATGTGTTCAAACAATGTGTTGTTTTAAGTTAACTCTGGACCAAAAAATGGAATGTGAGGAAAAGAAAGAAGGGAGTCAATAGAGGGTATGGTGAGGATTTGGAGTTGGAAGAGTAGAGGGAATGGGGGGTGGGGGGTATAAATAAAAGAGATTAAATAAGATGAATTACCAAACCAGATGAGGTTGTGGGCTCTCTCTCTCTCTCTCTCTCTCTCTCTCTCTCTCTCTCTCTCTCTCTCTCTCTCTCTCTCTCAACTTTAATTCCTTAATAATTTATCATGTCTCTCCTAGTGGCATTTGAAGCTTTGCTTGTCTGATTCAGCTTGGCAGAGTGCCATCTCACCATTGCTGACCCTCCCTCAATGACTGGCATAAAAAAAAAAAAAAAATTCCTGAAACTCTGTGTGTATATGTGGCTATGGAGGGGGGGGGGTTGAGTACATTTGTGTATGGTTACATCTCCTGAGGTGTGGTGGTGCAAAAGGCATTGGAGTGGTAGTGAAATTTAAGTGAGTGTACTTTGTATGTTTGCATGATGCTTTTGAATGTGTGCCTCTGTGTGTGCTTGTCTGTGTGTATGTATGGGTGTATGCATGCATGTAATCAAAATGACAGGATGGAAGTACTCCCAAATTTCACCTCTTTGGACAAGAATCCTCAAATCTTTTTTTTCAGAGATATTGTTTGAATGTAAACCTCAGACAACCTTGCAGATATATGCATGCTGTTGTGTACCCACCAGGTGTTTTGAACACAACAGCATTTCAAATATAGTTGATAACATTTTGTCTGAAATTAATGGGGCTTAAATTTTCTTGGGGGGTAGGCAAACTTTTGGTTAATCGAATTTCGAGTTAGCCATATGATGCTGTCAAGGCCTGTCTGTTTGTGTAACTATGGTTGACTGTGAAGGCCAATTTCTGTCAGCTACTTGGCTTGAGCTTAAAGGTTTATTTGCTCCAGCAGGATGGGGGATGAGAGAGGGGGGGGGGGGGACCACAGTACGCTGTGAAAGTGTCAGCTTTGACAAATCCTTTTTTTTTTTTTTTGTCTCATCGGGGGAAAAAAGTTGAACTTAAACATGATTGTGTACCAAAGGATAGTTACTAAAACATGGATTGTTGTGGAACTGTCATGGGCCCACAGAGTACTTTCCCCTGGCTGGCAGACCAAGTATATTCAATGAAACATGGGGGTGTTTTCAGTTTTGGACATCTATATATGCCTTTGTCTACAAAAACATAAACTCAAAAGTGTTTTTGTGACAATATGCTAAAGAAACATTGAGTTTTTGACATTTGGATACATTTTTTCTTTTCTTTTTTTTTTTCCTCTCTTTTTCTTTTAGATCTTCAGTATGAAAAGTACATAACTCAAATATGATCATTTAGCACTTGGTGTTTTGTTGGCAAGTTTCAATGAAAATGTGATAGATGAGGAAACTGATTGTGCTGCCTTAGTTAACTCATCAGAGGAGAGAATTGTTTGATTGTTGTCATATTGTCCATGCATTCATATCTAGAATTTGTCCTTTTAAAAATCTTTATTTGTTGTTTTTACAATACACCCAAGAGTAAAAATGAAAAACAGTTAAGAAGAGGAAAATCACCAACCAAGCTTTCTTGTGTTATTATTGATTGCCAAATTAAACCCCGCCAAATTTAACCCCCCCAAAAAGTGTTCAAATGGCGCACAGGTGAGCTTTCTTTTCTGTCGTGAATATTGAGTATCAAATGGCGCACAGGTGCAGTGAGTTGTCTTTTTCTGTTGTGAATATTGAGTCAGCATGAGAGTGAACCAGAAGAGTTGTCTGCAGACCAGCGGGGAGTGCTGACCACAGCGTCACAGCGACCTGATGCGGATGAGCTCACTGAGTACCACGCCATTGGGCCACAGAAGGAGGTGGAGTACTTCTTTGCATCAGATGCCAGGTCAGAATGCTGGAATCTCTGTCATGTTTGTGCAGCGTTGACATTTTTTTTTTTTTTTTTGCCTCCTGCATTTATTTGCCTGTAGACTATTGATGAAATGTTCATTCAGTTACAAATTTACTATATGGTTAAAAAAAAAAAAAATTTAGAAAGAGAGGGGATTAGTTACCGCCAAGGACATAGACAAACAAAGCACAGGACAAAAAGAAGTACAAATTGATAAAGATCTTTTGAAAGTTATGCCACAGAAATTTTGATTTGTTTGCTTTTGTTTTAATCAGACCAGAGGCATGATGCTAAACAAGTGCCTTTCCACAAACTTCACTCATCAGTCCATGATTCATATTGTCTGTAGCCCAGCCAGCCATGATGGCTTCAGTATAACCCCACTCCAGACAACTGTGTTGAAATCAGAAGCTTTGATATAGATTTACACTTACCGATCTGTTGTTTTATTTGTTCGTTATTGTGGGTTTCATTTTTGATTGAATGTTTGTTTGTTTTGGATATTGTGAGATCAAACTACAAAAGTAAATGTACCATATATGATTAATTGAAACAAAAAGATGTTTCTGCCCTATATCTCTTCCAAGTACAGAAAGAAAATTTTATAGATTCTGTTTCTCCAAGTTTCATCCATATGTCAGCAGTTAGAAGCAAGCTTGAAGAGCATTCCAAGGGTACAATGACCAGGGTTTGCTTTGATGCATTTACTCACTGTAGCTTTTGCATGGAGGATCTAGGAATCAAGCAGAGACCCCACAGAGTCATTTCAGTTTCAGACTTCCCCTTATTCTTGTTTCCATCATATAATTTACCGTGCCAAACTAAGCTGTTTTATTCATTTCTTTTATTCATTCAGCAGTGTTTCAGATCCACCTCAGAACAAGGTGTATTCATATCCTCTTTAAAAAAAAAAAAAAAAACAGGGGTTAACATACCTCCAGCAAGAGTTTAAAGGGGTGTTGATGAAAATGAAAGGAGAGTCTGGTTTTGAATAGCTGAAGTTTCACTTGCTTTTCCATCATGAACACTCACTCTCGATGAGGTACTTTTTGAAGGGAGCATACTCTCATAGTACTGGATGTAGCCATATGACGTAAAGAAGTCAATGGCTAGCTATTTTTATTGAGTGAGTGAGTGTGTTCATTAACAGCTCATTGACTGTAAATGTTTAGGCTTGTTGGGGAACAAAATCAAGTCTTGCAAAAACTATAGGAGCTGATAATATTTCATTCAAACCATATATCTCCACAGTCCATTATCATTGACAAAACTATAGGAGCTGATAATATTTCATTCAAACCATATATCTCCACAGTCCATTATCATTGACAAGACCCCAGTGAAATGATGCAGTGCAGTATAATATCTAACTCTTTTGATTAATTTCCTTTGGTTAGTTGCAAAGTGAAGAAGACCTAAGAGGTCAAAATGTGTTGTGTTTTCTCTTGTAATGTGTTTGTCCATGTTAATTGGCGGAGTTATTTCAACTACCTTTTAAAACTTATTTTCTTCAGATGATTTCTAGCTTCAGAGTGACCCCGTTTCAATGTGATCTAGGACATTATTTGTAACCTCACCCTCCATGCTGTCTCAGCGACATTATTCCAGTCCCAGTCATTCTTGCTCATTCATACACAGCTACGCCCAGAAAGCCCTACTTTGCCCTCAACACTGACAGCCTGCAGGGACACACTGACAGCCTGCAGGGACACACTAACTGCCTGCAGGGACATACTGATAGCCTGCAGGGACATACTGACAGCCTGCAGGGAAACATTGAGAGCCTGCAGGGACACACTGACAGCCTGCAGGGACACACTGACAGCCTGCAGGGACACACCAACAGCCTGCAGGGACACACTGACAGCCTGCAGGGACACACTGATAGCCTGCAGGGACATACTGACAGCCTGCAGGGACACACCGACAGCCTGCAGGGACACACCGACAGCCTGCAGGGACACACCGACAGCCTGCAGGGACATACTGATAGCCTGCAGGGACACACTGACAGCCTGCAGGGAAACATTGAGAGCCTGCAGGGACACACTGATAGCCTGCAGGGACACACTGACAGCCTGCAGGGACACACTGACAGCCTACAGGGACACACCAACAGCCTGCAGGGACACACTGACAGCCTGCAGGGACACACTGACAGCCTGCAGGGACACACTGACAGCCTGCAGGGAAACACTGACAGCATACACGGAGTTACAAAACAATACCAGGTCATCATTAGGCAATACACCAGAGGAAGCCTGCAGCTTACTTTTTGGTGGTGTTCATTGGTGCTGGCTCTTATGAAACACATGCAGGACACCGCCAGCTAATCCCCTTATGATGACAGTAACTGCTCCGTCATGGAGCTAGGACAAGTGAACATCCTTTTGAAAATGGTATCAGCTTGTTCATTCGAAGGTAATTTCCAAAATATGCTGACGTCCAAACTCTTTGGTGTGGCAATCCAGACAGTAGAGAGAAAACAGAAGCCGGTGTCACCATGAGAAGCTGTTTTCTTTTTGCTGTCACTTCTTTGAGCCCAAGCGAACTGACTCAGGTGAAGTTAACTGCAGGTGAGGTTTAGTATAACAAGCTCATAACAGATTCATTGATCTACAAAGACAAACTTTTTAGTTAAAACTTAAGCATAGTGTAATGGGTGTAGCTTTTTTTTTCATCAAAACCAGTAAAAGATATTCAGGACAAGGATGCAGATCACATAGTGGGACTATTTCATTTGTTTTCAGTGCAATCATTGAACACACAAACAAGGTGATCTTCCTGGAAGATGATGATGTGGCGGCAGTGAAGGATGGCAGTCTCACAATTCACCGCATCCATCGCAATGTGGACGAGTCCACTGTGCGAGAGGTCATCACCCTCAAGATGGAAATACAGCAGATCATGAAAGGTCAGTGGATAATGCCCAGTGCTATTGTTGACTTTGGTTTTCTTTGAATGCAAAGTAAATACAATGGGATGAATTTGCTTTAAATGCCTGCCTCTTTTCAGACTTGAAATAAAGTACAGAGAGCTGTTGCTTTTTTTGTTTTTTGTTTTTGTTTTTTATTTTTTGTTTTTTTTTCGTAATCTGGATTAATTTGTTGCAAAATTTGGTAGTTTTCAAGTAGAAGTCTTCAAAAGAAACTGTTTGATACACCTGAGAGCAAGCAGCGATGGATTTTACAATGATATACCAGATTGTCTTGAAGATACTGTAAGTGAGGGATAGATGCTGATTGTTGACTTCTAGCAAAAAATGAAAGAGAAGAAAGTGGATGAGGAATTAATCTACTTTCAACCACATTGGGCTTTAACATATCTGTGCTGCAAATGCTGAAGAATAGCCTCAGAAGTTTATTGTGGGTTACTCATTCCATAGTTTGGATTTGAGGAGATGAATGGAAAGAGGTGGATACAATGTATGGAGATACCAGTCTGGCAAAGAAAAGATGCTCCAGTGTGAATGAAATAGGGACACACACAAAAGCACACACACACAAATAGATAATAATATGATCTGGAAGGGAATTCTGGACACATTCTTAGTAGGATAAGGGACAGCAGAAGGAGAAGCGAAGCAGCATCTCAGCCACGACTGAAGGTATGAACCAAGGGAGAAGGTTGTCTGTTTCTCAACCTGTGATTTTACTCTGTTTCTGCAAGGAGGCAGTAACTCTGATTCTGAACAAGTTCGTTTCATTGTACTAGAGTTTCAGTGGCATTCTGATCACTATGAGCACAGATCCCAGGAACGTATGAGGTGCCTCAGTGGATGAAAGTTTTGTTGTATCAGAACTTGATTGAGAGTTGCTTTTTTTTGTCGTTCTTCAGTAAGTGGAAGAAAAATAAGCTTGAAAAGGAAGTGAGAGATGCTGCAGTGTGTATGTTTAACTCAATGCAAGGCATTTTCAGTGTAAAATTGTTGACCATGGTGAACATCCCCATTTGGTTATGGTACAGTCTGTGAAATTGTATGTAGTAAATTCGTGTGGAGGCAATTCCTTTTCGTCAGGAAGGTATTTTTTAGTTAAGTTACAGTCTGTGAGACAGTTACGTAATGAAATGATTTTGAGGTGATTCCTTTTACAGTCTGTGAGACAGTTACGTAATGAAATCATTTCAGGTAATTCTTTTTACAGTCTGTGAGACAATAATGTAATGAAATCACTTTGAGAGAATTCTTTTTCTTTGGAATGTTATTTTTAGATGTACAAACCTGATACACACTATGTAGGAATAAACAAACAAAAAAAATACTCATAAGGTATATATGATTTTATATTAACTTGCAACACTTTTATGAATACTTATACAATATACTAAATGAGTCTTTGTTTCTTTCTTTCTCCTGCCCCCTTCTGCTTGTCTTACCCCCTCTCCCTCCTTTCCCTGTTCCCCCATTCCTTTGATCTCTGCCTGTCTGTCTCTTTTTTTTTTTCCTCCCTCCCTGTTGCAGTCCACTGTACTTTCTCTTACCTGTTTTGTGTCTTTGCCAGGGAACTACAGTTCATTTATGCAGAAAGAGATTTTCGAGCAGCCCAGAGTCCGTGGTGAACACAATGAGAGGTCGTCTGAACTTTGACACCAACCAGGTGATCCTGGGAGGCATCAAGGACTACATGCATGAGATCCGGCGATGTCGACGTCTCCTCTTCATCGCTTGTGGGACCAGCTATCACTCAGCTTTGGCGGTAAGAGGCTTTCATGTCACATGAATCAGTCCCATTCTATGATAGAAGGTTTTCCATGCCCCATTATGGATGCTTGGATAGTCAAGGATCACCCCACAGTTCCCAGTCCTCAGCCATGTGCAAGGGAGGTGACTGAAGACGTAATGTTGAGACTGTCCAGTCCCTCATGATGTCCATTTAGGACTTCATCAGTTTGTCCCCATAGCAGTGTTTGACATGCCAGCTTTTTTTGCTGTTATCTGGCAGTTAGGTTGTGAAAGTTACGCACAGTGTCCACAGTGGACGCTGGTTGCCCATGCTGTAGAGTCTGTTTGCCCATGTGGCTTTTTTTTTTTAGGTTTGTGTTGTGACAGTAAAGTGTTTTTTAATCATTTTCTCTTTTTTTTTTTTTGTTTGTTAAGTGTGGAACTGAAAAATAAGGAAAATACCTTGCTGTTCCCGGCACAGCCTGGTTGTGTGTGCTTTAAATTATCAGGAGTTAGCTGACATTTGATGTTTGTTTCTTTTTTTATGTTTTTTTTTTTTTATGGTTTACTTCTTTTGTAATGTAACCCTTTTTCCTGTGTTAGTTCGACACATCCCTGAAAAGGCTGTTCAGCGGCCGACTGGGCTACAATGAATAAAACTTGGATCTTCTTTGGCCTGATACTGCAATGCAGAAAGTGAAATTAACCTACTGTAGGTCAAAACAAGCATAGAGTCATGTTTTTGTCAGATATTCACATTTCAAATCTGTGTTGAGAAAAAGGAAATTGTGAAGTTTTAGAAGTGCACAGCTGTTTAACAACGAAGATGTCCCAGTTTGAGTAAGACCTCGCTGCCACAGATGATGATGATGTTGAGAGTGGACGCTGGTGTCACCAGACACGGCAGTTGCTGGAAGAGCTGACGGAGCTGCCGGTGATGGTGGAGCTGGCCAGCGACTTCCTGGATCGCAGCACCCCCATCTTCAGGGACGACGTCTGCTTCTTCATCAGTCAGTCAGGTCTGTGGCCCACACACGGTGTTTGCGGTCATGTGTGGTGTTACGGTCTGTCTGTGGAGCTTTGGTGGTCATGTGCCGATTTTCTTACTGTCTGTATGGCAGTGCAATCCATTGTGTTATTGTGTGTTTTAGATTATATTTGTATCTTGTTTTGTATTTTGTGTCATATTTGTACCTTACTGATTGGTGTTAAAAAGCATTGTGTTGTATTACATCGCATTTTATTTCACTGTTTTTATTTTGTGTCTTGTTGATACAGATAGAAAAAACTTTTATATCTGTATCTTGTATTATACTGCATTATATAACACTGTTTTACATTTGTATTTTGTTTATTTGTGTTAAACTGCATTGCTTTGTATTTCTACTGCATTATATTGTATGGAATAGCTTTATTGTTTTTTGTTTTTTTTGTGTTAAACTGCATTGCTTTGTATTTCTACTGCATTATATTGTATGGAATAGCTTTATTGTGTTTCACATTTTCTCATGTAAAACACGAGTTACAATCTCCACAATGGAGAATGCATTCATGCACTGTGTGTGTTAATTTCTTTAGGTTCTTTAAGAAGCCTGTGTGTGTGTGTCTGTGTGTGTGTCTGTGTGTGTGTGTCTGTGTGTGTGGTTACGTTTTGGGGAAAGAGAAGAAGGGAGGAGCGATAGGGGTGGGCAACCTTGCTTGTTTATGTGCCAGTGTGTCCTGCACATTCAAATACAGTGGGAAAGAGAATTACCTGAATTTGCAGGGGCTGACATTCTCTTTCAGGTCAGCCAAATAATACTGTCTGGACTAATCGTTCCAATCTTCTGTAACGAAATATTGGCCTATCTGTTGAAGGGTGAAAAGTGCTTAAAAGCACACCACGTGAACAGGGCCATCTACGCAGAAGAATCTTTGAATCTTTTATTTCAAACTTCATTTATGAAAATTGTTTTAAACATCATGATCTGCGGTAACTTAAATCTTATTACTGATGAAAAGACGACCTTTTTTTAACCTTTTTTTTTTTGTTTGCTTGCTTTTTTTAAATGTCATGATGTACAGAACCAACATTCCATCATGACTAAAGGAGAGACAACATATTTTTTTTCTGTCATTTGTTTGTTTGTTATTTTTGTTTGTGTTCTTGTTTTCAATGCCATGACATACGGTGCCATAACGCTGTCTTTGACTGGTGACTGAAGGAGAGACAGCCGACACCCTGATGGCGCTGAGGTACTGCAAGAAGAGGGGCGCGCTCATCGTGGGCATCACCAACGTGGTGGGCAGCAGCATCAGCCGTGACTCACACTGCGGCGTGCACATCAATGCGGGACCGGAAATTGGTGTGGCTAGCACCAAGGTACGTCCTGTCGGATGTGCCGCTTGAACCACCGTTCTCTTAAGGGGGTGTGGTGGGATGGGCCTTAGGGGAGAGGGGAGGGAAGAAGGGAAATACAGCGAGTGGGTCGTGTGATTGGGAGGGGGAAAATGCAGTCAGTTGGTTGTGTGATTTGAACCAATTCATACTATTATGCTTTGAAAGGAATGCAATGGGTTTTTCTTTAAATACAACTAGTTTTCTCTGAAGATGAATTTCTATTAGTTACTGGAGGTTTCCATAGGGTAGTATGGATGAGGTAGTTTTACTCTGACTGGAACACTGAGATTAGATGACAGGGCTGGACATTCATGCAAGATCTCAGAGCTGGAAACTTAATGCCAGTTCTCAGAGCTGGACACCGATGTTAAGATCTTAGAGCTAGATACTGACATTGACTAGACACTGACAGATGTTCTATCGCTAGAGCTGGACACAGGCGTTGGTTCTCAGAGCTGGTGTTGTCCTTCAGGAAACCATGCTTATACTGCTGTCCCTGAGAATCACAACTGATTTCCTTGGGACCTAACCGATTTCCGTGAGCATCACATTTGATAAGAAGACGTCATGCATGTGTTTCAGGGATACTTAATGATATGATGGATTTGAGGGGTCATTTTAAGTGCAAAGCTGACGAATCTAGCAGCTGGTGAGGGGGGTGGGGGGGGGGGGGAGGGTTGTCTTTTTCCATGTGCACTGTTCTTTTATGTGTATTTATAACCACCATATGGAATAACAGATGAATGGAAATATTGTTTCAGAAATCAGCTTTTGAAAGTGTCACACAGATTTTTGTTCTTTTTTCTTTAATTGCTTTTTCTCATTTTTGCTGCTTAAGAAATCTTTTTTTTTTCTTGATCTGTTGTTGAATTTCAATTCTCCTGTGTCTTTTATGCAAAAATTTTACAGTACAGTGTCTCTGATTACGACAGTTGTGGCAGGCATATCCCTGATGATGGAGCCATTGTAGATGTGGTGTTACTGTTGTTGACAGGCCTACACGAGTCAGTTCATCTCGCTTGTGATGTTCGGCCTCATGTTTTGTGAAGATCGCATCTCTATGCAAGGGAGACGACAGGAGATCATTCAAGGCCTTAAGAACCTTCCAGGTGTGTTTATAATGGTGGAGACACATTTTATGCATAGTTTTGATAAACATGCACCAAAAAAAAAAAATGAAACTAGGATCTTGTCTGTAGCAATATTCAAGAGTTTTGACCATAAAAGATCAAATTATGAAGGACATGTTTATATTGTTTTATGTCAGGGAAGGTAGTGGTGGGTCAGTATGTCCAGGTGTCTTTAGTATATTACATGTGTCATAGTATAAGACAGTGCTGTTGAGTGTTGTTTTTTTTAGCTAAAAACTATGAATGGATAATGAAATAGCTGTTAAAGTGATTTGCTCCTTCTTCATGTTCATTGTCTTGAATGTTGTTTATTTTGCCTGAAGAAGACCTCAGTGGTCGAAATGCATCGTGTTTTGTATTGTAATTTGTTTGTCCATGTTAAATGGCAGACTTAGTTTAGATCCCTTTCAAAATTAGCTGTCAACTGTCCCATGGAAGCAGAGGTGATTCGGCCTGTGCCAGAAGCTGAGTTAAAGTTTTCTCTGCTTTCCTGCAAGGTGAAAATCACTACTTTTCTATGCATCATGCAAAGGTGTGTGTTTATTTGGTTTATTTCTGGTTTTAGTTTTTTTTCCTTTTTTTTTTCACAACAAAAGTGCATACCCTACATACTACAATACCTTGAATGCTGAAAAATATGATGAATTATTTTCTGTTACATTTGCTTCTTGATCAGTATAAGCTGTAGAAAAATGCAGAATATTTAAGAACAGATGCAGAGTTTTTGTTTTTTTTTGTTTGTTTTTTCCAGTTTTCTGTGTGTGTGTATGTGTGTGTGTGTGTGTGTGTGACTTTGTATATGTATTTGCATGCCTGTATGTACACCTTTTGTATATGTATGTGGCTGTGTGTGTGTGTGTTTTTGCATGCATTTGCATGTATGTGCTTCTGTGTGTATATGTGGGTGCGTACATGTGTGTGTGTGCCTCTGTATATGTGTGTATATGTATATGTCTTTGTTATACTGTGTGTGTTTGTGTGTATGCTTGTGTGTGTGCCTGTGTGTCCATGGTTTTGTTCAGTGTGCGTATATGTACTTGTATTATGTCTGTTGTTTTAGCACAACAAAACTAGAAATTAGTTGTTTGTTTATTTGTTTGTTTTTACTGTCTGGCTTGTGTGTCAGCAGCCCATCAGCATCTGATTCCATCCACCCACCCACTCTTTTTTCATTTTCATTTTTTTAAACAGTCTTAGCTAAGTCATGTTCTCGGTCACAGAAGAGTTGCTAACCTACTCATGTTTTCCCATAGCAAAGGGCATTGAAGTTCAAAGCTTACTCATACTTTAATCTGTACTTTGACACCATCAGAGCAGATCAAGGAGGTGTTGAAGATCGACGACCAGATCCACGACCTGGCCCAGGAGCTGTATCAGCAGAAGTCGCTGCTGGTCATGGGCCGTGGCTACAACTACGCCACCTGCCTCGAAGGAGCCCTGGTAGGAAGCAGCGTTTCCCTTCGGTTGACTGGTCTGGCATGCTTTTTTTTTTTTTTTACCTGTTTTATTTTTCTTAAGTTGACTGGTCAGGCATGCATTTATTCATGTGATTTGTTGTTGTTGTTTGTTGTTGTTTCCTGAAATCTCATGTGAGTAGGGATCTTGGGAAATAAAGCAAGAACTCGTCAGTTAACAAGAGCTTCTGACAGAATTGAATGTACCTTTTGAAATTTTGACAACATTGACTTTTGAAGTTTGCGCTGCATGTAATTTACGGGTTGATGTCTGTGCTGTTCCAAATGAACGCTTATCAACCTTGAGTTATCTGTCATGCTGTCAGTGTAATCTAGGCACAGTGCGATCAGGTACAATCAACATGAAAATGGATAAGCTGGTTTACATGAGTCGGTCGATTGGTCCCAGCTATTTTTAAGGTTGGGCTAATCCAGAAAGAAGTTTTCAGTCTTTCTGTGTTATGTCACAATGTTTACAGTCCAACCAGCTGTTGTGGCTTAGGGCTTAGCATCAAGGATTCCCAGCTGGGAAATTGCAAGGTCAATTCCGATCAGACACGTTTGTTTGTGGGATTTTTCTATCCTGACCGATTCTTCCCAGAGTTGAGTTTGCTGTGGGTTCAAAGGGGAAGAATAGAACCACACAGTCAAGTTACATCCATTGAATGGATTCATCTGTTAGAGTGTCGCTCTGATTCCCTGACCAATACACCAGGGAGCCATGTTTATGTTGGGAAATAGAAGTTAACACAGGATATAGCCCTGTCCTGCAGTCTGAGACCAAATTACAACTCCACTTCATTGTCTTCATCATCCTCATTGTCATAAATCAGTACAAGAAAAGTCTCAGAGTCTGTGGCCCTTCTTGTCCTTCGGTCATGGTGATCTTGGTTTCAGTTTCTTTTCAACATCAATTGTGAGCTAGTGTGGATATCTCTGGCATTGACAAGTTCATAGAGGTTGTTGGACATTGGTGAGTTAGTGTGGATATCTCCAGCATCAACAGGTTGGTAGAGGCTGTTGGACATTGGTGACTTAGAGTGGATATCTCCAGCATCAACAAGTTGGTAGAGGGCTGTTGGACATTGGTTAGATAGAGTGGATATCTCCAGCATCAACAAGTTGGTAGAGGCTGTTGGACATTGGTTAGATAGAGTGGATATCTCCAGCATCAACAAGTTGGTAGAGGCTGTTGGACATTGGTGAGTTAGTTTTGATATCTCCGGCATCGACAAGTTGGTAGAGGCTGTTGGACATTGGTGACTTAGAGTGGATATCTCCAGCATCAACAAGTTGGTAGAGGCTGTTGGACATTGGTTAGATAGAGTGGATATCTCCAGCATCAACAAGTTGGTAGAGGTTGTTGGACATTGGTTAGATAGAGTGGGATATCTCCAGCATCAGCAAGTTGGTAGAGGCTGTTGGCAAAGTGATTTTTAAAATGTTTTTGACTGTGTTTTCAATAGGTCAGGTTATAGAACAACTTAAAACTAAGAAAATATGTAAAATTTATAGCTGTAGCTTAATTAGGAGCAAAGTTATGATTTTTTAAATATTTAAATTTTTTTACGACAGTCGGAATTCCCCTAAAGGGCCATGTTTGGAGGCCTGTAACTCGCCATTTGGCAAGTGACATGTCTGAAACTATGGGTGATTGATGTCAGCTACTTGTAATATACACTGAATTTTTTTCAGACCTGAGGCTCTAGCAGAGTCCGACTACCACACTCCTAAAAATGCCAAAATCTTCATTTTGACTTTTTTCCTTCCATATCGGCAACCAAAAACAAGTTATAAAATGACACATCCCTACTTTCAATTGACATACAAGCATGTAACTTATATCAAAATGATCAGGATTACAAGATCTATCCAATAAGAAGACATTTAAAGCATGTCAGCACAATTGTACACCCCCATACCACCTTCACCCCACCCCCCCCCACCCTTTTACCTAACTTCTTGTGTGCCATATAAACATTACGTATACAAATTAAATATCTCTGCTTGGCATGATCTTATGAAAACATATGATTGACATTTGTACCAAAAGTAATGCTCAGAAGATTAAAAAGCAAGAAACTTTGCCTACCCCCCCCCCCCCCCCCCTCGATCTTCTCCCCCCCCCCCCTTCCTCCCCTCCACCCTAATTCTCCAGTGCCTATGCTTTCCATATATTAGTGAACTGATATATATGATTGCCAAGAAATACTGAATATAACAATGCCATTACAAAATAAATACACACTCATCCCTGAGTTTTTACCCTGGCCCCATACCCCCAGGCCAGCAGGAATGAAATGGACAAACTTAAGGTTTACTTAATTGTAGTTGAAAGCCTGAAGAATTGCTCCTCTTTCTAACTGGCATACATTTTTAGAATTGATAAATATCCGGACGAGCACAGTGTAGAAAACCAAAGGAAGGGATAGGAGTGAGATGTGCATATGCTGGCCAAGGCTCGCAGCTAATCAGTAAACAGCACCAAACTTTCAACACACGCTGACACACAATCACCATCAAAAGTACAAAAGACAGTGTATGGAAATGAAAGATGAATAATAGATTTTGTCTGATGTATTTTCATTTTTTGATTAATTTTCAAACATTGGAGAAAATAACAGTCAAATGTGGGTTAACAGCCCACTGCCTCTTTCTTAGTCATGGAGAGAAAAGTTTGTGTAGAACTGGCCACCTGTTACAGTGTATGTTGACCAGAACAAGGCCCGTTGTAGCAGACACTAAACTGCACAGTTTGGAGCACCTGAAAAAAAAAAGTAATAAATAAACTATCCGTTAGGGTTGGAGCATTAATGATAAAAATGTGATAAATAAATTGAGTTAGGGTTGTCATTAATTGATAAACACACACACACACACATCACACACACACAACACACACACACACACACACACACACACACAACACACACACACACATATCACCATAACCCACCAATGACAATGGAGTGCATGAGAAAGTGTTTTAGAATCGCTGCTTGATTCATTTAATAAAGGAAATACAGGCTCAAAATTAATATTCTGTACAAAGCTTAAATAAATGTTTGCGAACCGCCCAAAAAACGTGGAAAAAAAATGAATCACAAGACAAAAACACATGATTCGTTTTTGTCGACGTTTTTTTTTTTTGCAGTTCACAAACCTTTTTTTTTTAAAGATTTGTTTAGATTTCTGCCTGCAGTCGTCTCACTTTGCAACTAGATCTAATATTCTGTACGTTTTCCTACTGCAACTGTGCTAGTTTCAGCTGTTCATTTGACATAGGGCCTCAAAAGCGTCGTTGGGCACGGTCACGTGACCTAATAAAATTTTGATATTTAAGTCGAACAGGAAAGATCTGGTTTTAAAAAAATCGACAGAAAATAACCTTGAAGTCATACAAACTACACCTGTAACATATCCATAAAATCTAAGCAGCAGTTTTAATTTGGTGTAAAATACTAAAACAACACATACTCCTCTCATCAGCACGACCCCACCATTACCCCGGTCTGATGTTTCGGTCGTCAAACAAAAACAAAGTAATCTTCAAAATATATGACAGTAATATAGTTAAATCGTGATGTAAAACTGTCGGAAAAGGTTGCAACTTACCATTCAAAATAGCTGGAACTGCGTGGTTTGAAGACGACTCGTCGATATTCGATAGATTCCGTTTAGTATTTACGGGTCGCATGCCGTCTTGTACTTAGCGCCATTTCAATTTTCGAGTCGACGTTGAAGCTGCACCACGGCTTGTTTCGTAGCTTTGCGCTCCGCGGCATTTGAACAGACAAACTTAAAAATTTTTACTCAAATGTAGTTTGAACCCCTGAAGATTTGCGTGAGTGTAAAAGTATAAATGTCGCTCTTGGTTTTATTCTGGAAATTTTACATGAAACATTTTAAAACGGTTTTTCACTCTGATGCTAAACAGGAAGAAGAGTCATCCCCGCAACGTTTCATGTGCGAAGTGTGGGCATTCAACAGGAAAATTCAGAGTGAAAAACCGTTTTAAAAATGTTTCATGTAAAATTTCCAGAATAAAACCAAGAGCGACATTTATACTTTTACACTCACGCAAATCTTCAGGGTTCAAACTACATTTGAGTAAAAATTTTAAGTTTGTCTGTTCAAATGCCCCCGAGCGCAAAGCTACGAAACAAGCCGTGGTGCAGCTTCAACGTCAACTCGAAAATTGAAATGGCGCTAAGTACAAGACGGCATGCGACCCATAAATACTAAATGAAATCTATCGAATATCGACGAGTCGTCTTCAAACCACGCAGTTCCAACTATTTTGAATGGTAAGTTTCAACCTTTTCCGACAGTCTTACATCACGATTTAACTATATTACTGTCATATATTTGAAGATTACTTTGTTTTTGTTTGACGACCGAAACATCAGACCGGGGTAATGGTGGGGCCGTGCTGATGAGAGGAGTATGTGTTTAGTATTTTACACTAAATTAAAACTGCTGCTTAGATTTTATGGATATGTTACAGGTGTAGTTTATATGACTTCAAGGTTTATTTTCTGTCGATTGTTTTTTAAACCAGATCTTTCCTGTTCGACTTAAATATAAAATTTTATTAGGTCACGTGACCGTGCCCAAAGACGCTTTTGAGGAGGCCCTATGTCAAATGAACAGCTGAAACTAGCACAGTTTGCAGTAGGAAAACGTACAGAATATTAGATCTAGTTGCAAAATGAGACGACTGCAGGCAGAAATCTAAACAAATCTTTAAAAAAAAAGGTTTGTGAACTGAAAAAAAAAAAAACGTCGACAAACGAATCATGTGTTTTGTCTTGTGATTCATTTTGTTCACGTTTTTTGGGCGTTCGCAAACATTTATTTAAGCTTTGTACAGAATATTAATTTTGAGCCTGTATTTCCATTATTAAATGAATCAAGCAGCGATTCTAAAACACTTCTCATGCACTCCATTGTCATTGGTGGGTTATGGTGATAATGTGTGTTATGTGTGTGTGTGTGTGTGTGTGACTGAATGGAATGGATTAGCTATCATCATGATTTATCAATTAATGACAACCCTAACTCAATTTATTTATTACTTTTTTTTCAGGTGCTCCAAACTGTGCGGATAGTGTCTGCTACACGGGCCTTGTTCTGGTCAACAACACCTAAACAGTGGCCAGTTGTATTTGTCTGACTTTTTTTTCAAGTTTAAAAGGCTGTGCCAGTCTTGAATAAAAAGGCACTCTGTGTTAGGTTCCATATGGGAGCAAAAACTACCCCACTTGTTTACTGTTTGTTGTTTACTGTTCCCTGCCTCATTTCATTTCCAACCACATTTGACTGTTATTTTCTCCAAATGTTTGAAAATTAATCAAAAAATGAAAATACATCAGACAAAATCTATTATACATCTTTCATTTCCATACACAGTCTCTTTTGTACTTTTGATGGTGATTGTGTGTCAGCGTGTGTGTTGAAAGTGGTGCTGTTTACTGATTAGCTGCGAGCCTTGGCCAGCATATGCACATCTCACTCCTATCCCTTCCTTTGGTTTTCTACACTGTGCTCGTCCGGATATTTATCAATTCTAAAAATGTATGCCAGTTAGAAAGAGGAGCAATTCTTCAGGCTTTCAACTACAATTAAGTAAACCTTTAAGTTTGTCCATTCAGTTCCTGCTGCAAGGGGGTATGGGGCCAGGGTAAAAACTCAAGGGATGAGTGTATTTTTTTGTAATGGCATTGTTATATTCAGTATTTCTTGGCAATCATATATATAAGTTTCACTAATATATGGGAAAGCATAGGCACTGGAGAATTAGGGTGGAGGGGGAGGAAAGGGGGTGGGAGAAGAGCGCGGGAAGATCGAGGGGGGGGGGGGGGGGGGGCAAAGTTTCTTGCTTTTTAATCTTCTGAGCATTACTTTGGTAAATATCAATCATATGTTTTCATAAGATCATGCCAAGCAGAGGTATTTAATTTGTATACGTAATGTTTATATGGCACACAAGAAGTTAGGTAAAAGGGTGGGGGTGGGGGTGGGGTGAAGGTGGTATGGGGGTGTACAATTGTGCTGACATGCGTAAATGTCTTCTTATTGGATAGATCTTGTAATCCTGATCATTTTGATATAAGTTACATGCTTGTATGTCAATTGAAAGTAGGGATGTGTCATTTTATAACTTGTTTTGGTTGCCGATATGGAAGGGAAAAAAAGTCAAAATGAAAGATTTTGGCATTTTTAGGAGTGTGGTAGTCGGACTCTGCTAGAGCCTCAGGTCTGAAAAAAATTCAGTGTATATTACAAGTAGTTGACATCAATCACCCATAGTTTCAGACATGTCACTTGCCAAATGGCCGAGTTACAGGCCTCCAAAACATGGCCCTTTAGGGGAATTCCGACTGTCGTAAAAAAATTTAAATATTTAAAAAATCATAACTTTGCTCCTAATTAAGCTACAGCTATAAATTTTACATAATTTTCTTAGTTTTACGTTGTTCTATAACCTTGACCTATTGAAAACAAACAGTCAAAAACATTTTAAAAATCACTTTGGAGTACCAACACTAACTCACCAATGTCCAACAGCCTCTACCAACTTGTTGATGCCAGAGATATCAACACTAACTCACCAATGTCCAACAGCCTCTATGAACTTGTCGATGCCGGAGATATCAACACTAACTCACCAATGTCCAACAGCCTCTACCAACTTGTTGATGCCAGAGATATCAACACTAACTCACCAATGTCCAACAGCCTCTACCAACTTGCTGATGCTGGAGATATCCACTCTATCTAACCAATGTCCAACAACCTCTACCAACTTGTTGATGCTGGAGATATCCACTCTATCTAACCAATGTCCAACAGCCTCTACCAACTTGTTGATGCTGGAGATATCCACTCTAAGTCACCAATGTCCAACAGCCTCTACCAACTTGTCGATGCCGGAGATATCAAAACTAACTCACCAATGTCCAACAGCCTCTACCAACTTGTTGATGCTGGAGATATCCACTCTATCTAACCAATGTCCAACAGCCTCTACCAACTTGTTGATGCTGGAGATATCCACTCTATCTAACCAATGTCCAACAGCCTCTACCAACTTGTTGATGCTGGAGATATCCACTCTAAGTCACCAATGTCCAACAGCCTCTACCAACCTGTTGATGCTGGAGATATCCACACTAACTCACCAATGTCCAACAACCTCTATGAACTTGTCAATGCCAGAGATATCCACACTAGCTCACAATTGATGTTGAAAAGAAACTGAAACCAAGATCACCATGACCGAAGGACAAGAAGGGCCACAGACTCTGAGACTTTTCTTGTACTGATTTATGACAATGAGGATGATGAAGACAATGAAGTGGAGTTGTAATTTGGTCTCAGACTGCAGGACAGGGCTATATCCTGTGTTAACTTCTATTTCCCAACATAAACATGGCTCCCTGGTGTATTGGTCAGGGAATCAGAGCGACACTCTAACAGATGAATCCATTCAATGGATGTAACTTGACTGTGTGGTTCTATTCTTCCCCTTTGAACCCACAGCAAACTCAACTCTGGGAAGAATCGGTCAGGATAGAAAAATCCCACAAACAAACGTGTCTGATCGGAATTGACCTTGCAATTTCCCAGCTGGGAATCCTTGATGCTAAGCCCTAAGCCACAACAGCTGGTTGGACTGTAAACATTGTGACATAACACAGAAAGACTGAAAACTTCTTTCTGGATTAGCCCAACCTTAAAAATAGCTGGGACCAATCGACCGACTCATGTAAACCAGCTTATCCATTTTCATGTTGATTGTACTGATCGCACTGTGCCTAGATTACACTGACAGCATGACAGATAACTCAAGGTTGATAAGCGTTCATTTGGAACAGCACAGACATCAACCCGTAAATTACATGCAGCGCAAACTTCAAAAGTCAATGTTGTCAAAATTTCAAAAGGTACATTCAATTCTGTCAGAAGCTCTTGTTAACTGACGAGTTCTTGCTTTATTTCCCAAGATCCCTACTCACATGAGATTTCAGGAAACAACAACAACAACAAACA
The DNA here is from genome assembly GCA_016801955.1 of Conus betulinus. Taxonomy (NCBI): domain Eukaryota; kingdom Metazoa; phylum Mollusca; class Gastropoda; order Neogastropoda; family Conidae; genus Conus; species Conus betulinus. The sequence continues at coordinate 10,930 of JADBJO010016188.1, read as the reverse complement.
ACAAATCACATGAATAAATGCATGCCTGACCAGTCAACTTAAGAAAAATAAAACAGGTAAAAAAAAAAAAAGCATGCCAGACCAGTCAACCGAAGGGAAACGCTGCTTCCTACCAGGGCTCCTTCGAGGCAGGTGGCGTAGTTGTAGCCACGGCCCATGACCAGCAGCGACTTCTGCTGATACAGCTCCTGGGCCAGGTCGTGGATCTGGTCGTCGATCTTCAACACCTCCTTGATCTGCTCTGATGGTGTCAAAGTACAGATTAAAGTATGAGTAAGCTTTGAACTTCAATGCCCTTTGCTATGGGAAAACATGAGTAGGTTAGCAACTCTTCTGTGACCGAGAACATGACTTAGCTAAGACTGTTTAAAAAAATGAAAATGAAAAAAAGAGTGGGTGGGTGGATGGAATCAGATGCTGATGGGCTGCTGACACACAAGCCAGACAGTAAAAAACAAACAAATAAAACAAACAACTAATTTCTAGTTTTGTTGTGCTAAAACAACAGACATAATACAAGTACATATACGCACACTGAACAAAACCATGGACACACAGGCACACACACAAGCATACACACAAACACACACAGTATAACAAAGACATATACATATACACACATATACAGAGGCACACACACACATGTACGCACCCACATATACACACAGAAGCACATACATGCAAATGCATGCAAACACACACACACACACAGCCACATACATATACAAAAGGTGTACATACAGGCATGCAAATACATATACAAAGTCACACACACACACACACATACACACACACAGAAAACTGGAAAAAAACAAAAACAAAAACAAAAACTCTGCATCTGTTCTTAAATATTCTGCATTTTTCTACAGCTTATACTGATCAAGAAGCAAATGTAACAGAAAATAATTCATCATATTTTTCAGCATTCAAGGTATTGTAGTATGTAGGGTATGCACTTTTGTTGGAAAAAAAAAAGTGTGAAAAAAAAAAAAAGGAAAAAAAACTAAACCAAGAAATAAACCAAATAAACACACACCTTTGCATGATGCATAGAAAAGTAGTGATTTTCACCTTGCAGGAAAGCAGAGAAAACTTTAACTCAGCTTCTGGCACAGGCCGAATCACCTTCTGCTTCCATGGGACAGTTGACAGCTAATTTTGAAAGGGATCTAAACTAAGTCTGCCATTTAACATGGACAAACAAATTACAATACAAAACACGATGCATTTCGACCACTGAGGTCTTCTTCAGGCAAAATAAACAACATTCAAGACAATGAACATGAAGAAGGAGCAAATCACTTTAACAGCTATTTCATTATCCATTCATAGTTTTTAGCTAAAAAACAACACTCAACAGCACTGTCTTATACTATGACACATGTAATATACTAAAGACACCTGGACATACTGACCCACCACTACCTTCCCTGACATAAAAAACAATATAAACATGTCCTTCATAATTTGATCTTTTATGGTCAAAACTCTTGAATATTGCTACAGACAAGATCCTAGTTTCATTTTTTTTGGTGCATGTTTATCAAAACTATGCATAAAATGTGTCTCCACCATTATAAACACACCTGGAAGGTTCTTAAGGCCTTGAATGATCTCCTGTCGTCTCCCTTGCATAGAGATGCGATCTTCACAAAACATGAGGCCGAACATCACAAGCGAGATGAACTGACTCGTGTAGGCCTGTCAACAACAGTAACACCACATCTACAATGGCTCCATCATCAGGGATATGCCTGCCACAACTGTCGTAATCAGAGACACTGTACTGTAAAATTTTTGCATAAAAGACACAGGAGAATTGAAATTCAACAACAGATCAAGAAAAAAAAAAAGATTTCTTAAGCAGCAAAAATGAGAAAAAGCAATTAAAGAAAAAAGAACAAAAATCTGTGTGACACTTTCAAAAGCTGATTTCTGAAACAATATTTCCATTCATCTGTTATTCCATATGGTGGTTATAAATACACATAAAAGAACAGTGCACATGGAAAAAGACAACCCTCCCCCCCCCCCCCCACCCCCCCTCACCAGCTGCTAGATTCGTCAGCTTTGCACTTAAAATGACCCCTCAAATCCATCATATCATTAAGTATCCCTGAAACACATGCATGACGTCTTCTTATCAAATGTGATGCTCACGGAAATCGGTTTAGGTCCCAAGGAAATCAGTTGTGATTCTCAGGGACAGCAGTATAAGCATGGTTTCCTGAAGGACAACACCAGCTCTGAGAACCAACGCCTGTCCAGCTCTAGCGATAGAACATCTGTCAGTGTCTAGTCAATGTCAGTATCTAGCTCTAAGATCTTAACATCGGTGTCCAGCTCTGAGAACTGGCATTAAGTTTCCAGCTCTGAGATCTTGCATGAATGTCCAGCCCTGTCATCTAATCTCAGTGTTCCAGTCAGAGTAAAACTACCTCATCCATACTACCTAATGGAAACCTCCAGTAACTAATAGAAATTCATCTTCAGAGAGAAAAATAGTTGTATTTAAAGAAAAACCCATTGCATTCCTTTCAAAGCATAATAGTATGAATTGGTTCAAATCACACAACCAACTGACTGCATTTTCCCCCTCCCAATCACACGACCCACTCGCTGTATTTCCTTCTTCCCTCTCTCCCCTAAGGCCCATCCCACCACACCCCTTAAGAGAACGGTGGTTCAAGCGGCACATCCGACAGGACGTACCTTGGTGCTAGCCACACCAATTTCCGGTCCCGCATTGATGTGCACGCCGCAGTGTGAGTCACGGCTGATGCTGCTGCCCACCACGTTGGTGATGCCCACGATGAGCGCGCCCCTCTTCTTGCAGTACCTCAGCGCCATCAGGGTGTCGGCTGTCTCTCCTTCAGTCACCAGTCAAAGACAGCGTTATGGCACCGTATGTCATGGCATTGAAAACAAGAACACAAACAAAAATAACAAACAAACAAATGACAGAAAAAAAATATGTTGTCTCTCCTTTAGTCATGATGGAATGTTGGTTCTGTACATCATGACATTTAAAAAAAGCAAACAAAACAAAAAAAAGGTTAAAAAAAGGTCGTCTTTTCATCAGTAATAAGATTTAAGTTACCGCAGATCATGATGTTTAAAACAATTTTCATAAATGAAGTTTGAAATAAAAGATTCAAAGATTCTTCTGCGTAGATGGCCCTGTTCACGTGGTGTGCTTTTAAGCACTTTTCACCCTTCAACAGATAGGCCAATATTTCGTTACAGAAGATTGGAACGATTAGTCCAGACAGTATTATTTGGCTGACCTGAAAGAGAATGTCAGCCCCTGCAAATTCAGGTAATTCTCTTTCCCACTGTATTTGAATGTGCAGGACACACTGGCACATAAACAAGCAAGGTTGCCCACCCCTATCGCTCCTCCCTTCTTCTCTTTCCCCAAAACGTAACCACACACACAGACACACACACACAGACACACACACAGACACACACACACAGGCTCTTTAAAGAACCTAAAGAAATTAACACACACAGTGCATGAATGCATTCTCCATTGTGGAGATTGTAACTCGTGTTTTACATGAGAAAATGTGAAACACAATAATAAAGCTATTCCATACAATATAATGCAGTAGAAATACAAAGCAATGCAGTTTAACACAAATAAACAAAAACAATAAAGCTATTCCATACAATATAATGCAGTAGAAATACAAAGCAATGCAGTTTAACACAAATAAACAAAATACAAATGTAAAACAGTGTTATATAATGCAGTATAATACAAGATACAGATATAAAAGTTTTCTATCTGTATCAACAAGACACAAAATAAAAACAGTGAAATAAAATGCGATGTAATACAACACAATGCTTTTTAACACCAATCAGTAAGGTACAAATATGACACAAAATACAAAACAAGATACAAATATAATCTAAAACACACAATAACACAATGGATTGCACTGCCATACAGACAGTAAGAAAATCGGCACATGACCACCAAAGCTCCACAGACAGACCGTAACACCACACATGACCGCAAACACCGTGTGTGGGCCACAGACCTGACTGACTGATGAAGAAGCAGACGTCGTCCCTGAAGATGGGGGTGCTGCGATCCCAGGAAGTCGCTGGCCAGCTCCACCATCACCGGCAGCTCCGTCAGCTCTTCCAGCAACTGCCGTGTCTGGTGACACCAGCGTCCACTCTCAAACATCATCATCATCTGTGGCAGCGAGGTCTTACTCAAACTGGGACATCTTCGTTGTTAAACAGCTGTGTGCACTTCTAAAACTTCACAATTTCCTTTTTCTCAACACAGATTTGAAATGTGAATATCTGACAAAAAACATGACTCTATGCTTGTTTTGACCTACAGTAGGTTAATTTCACTTTCTGCATTGCAGTATCAGGCCAAAGAAGATCCAAGTTTTATTCATTGTAGCCCAGTCGGCCGCTGAACAGCCTTTTCAGGGATGTGTCGAACTAACACAGGAAAAAGGGTTACATTACAAAAGAAGTAAACCATAAAAAAAAAAACATAAAAAAAGAAACAAAAACATCAAATGTCAGCTAACTCCTGATAATTTAAAGCACACACAACCAGGCTGTGCCGGGAACAGCAAGGTATTTTCCTTATTTTTCAGTTCCACACTTAACAAACAAAAAAAAAAAAAGAGAAAATGATTAAAAAACACTTTACTGTCACAACACAAACCTAAAAAAAAAAAGCCACATGGGCAAACAGACTCTACAGCATGGGCAACCAGCGTCCACTGTGGACACTGTGCGTAACTTTCACAACCTAACTGCCAGATAACAGCAAAAAAAGCTGGCATGTCAAACACTGCTATGGGGACAAACTGATGAAGTCCTAAATGGACATCATGAGGGACTGGACAGTCTCAACATTACGTCTTCAGTCACCTCCCTTGCACATGGCTGAGGACTGGGAACTGTGGGGTGATCCTTGACTATCCAAGCATCCATAATGGGGCATGGAAAACTTCTATCATAGAATGGTGACTGATTCATGTGACATGAAAGCCTCTTACCGCCAAAGCTGAGTGATAGCTGGTCCCACAAGCGATGAAGAGGAGACGTCGACATCGCCGGATCTCATGCATGTAGTCCTTGATGCCTCCCAGGATCACCTGGTTGGTGTCAAAGTTCAGACGACCTCTCATTGTGTTCACCACGGACTCTGGCTGCTCGAAAATCTCTTTCTGCATAAATGAACTGTAGTTCCCTGGCAAAGACACAAAACAGGTAAGAGAAAGTACAGTGGACTGCAACAGGGAGGGAGGAAAAAAAAAAGAGACAGACAGGCAGAGATCAAAGGAATGGGGAACAGGGAAAGGAGGAGAGGGGGTAAGACAAGCAGAAGGGGGCAGGAGAAAGAAAGAAACAAAGACTCAAGAAACTCATTAGTATATTGTATAAGTATTCATAAAAGTGTTGCAAGTTAATATAAAATCATATATACCTTATGAGTATTTTTTTTGTTTGTTTTTATTCCTACATAGTGTGTATCAGGTTTGTACATCTAAAAATAACATTCCAAAGAAAAAGAATTCTCTCAAAGTGATTTCATTACATTATTGTCTCACAGACTGTAAAAAGAATTACCTTGAAATGATTTCATTACGTAACTGTCTCACAGACTGTAAAAGGAATCACCTCAAAATCATTTCATTACGTAACTGTCTCACAGACTGTAACTTAACTAAAAAAAATACCTTCCTGACGAAAAGGAATTGCCTCCACACGAATTTACTACATACAATTTCACAGACTGTACCATAACCAAATGGGGATGTTCACCATGGTCAACAATTTTACACTGAAAATGCCTTGCATTGAGTTAAACATACACACTGCAGCATCTCTCACTTCCTTTTCAAGCTTATTTTTCTTCACTTACTGAAGAACGACAAAAAAAAAGCAACTCTCAATCAAGTTCTGATACAACAAAACTTTCATCCACTGAGGCACCTCATACGTTCCTGGGATCTGTGCTCATAGTGATCAGAATGCCACTGAAACTCTAGTACAATGAAACGAACTTGTTCAGAATCAGAGTTACTGCCTCCTTGCAGAAACAGAGTAAAATCACAGGTTGAGAAACAGACAACCTTCTCCCTTGGTTCATACCTTCAGTCGTGGCTGAGATGCTGCTTCGCTTCTCCTTCTGCTGTCCCTTATCCTACTAAGAATGTGTCCAGAATTCCCTCCCAGATCATATTATTATCTATTTGTGTGTGTGTGCTTTTGTGTGTGTCCTATTTCATTCACACTGGAGCATCTTTTCTTTGCCAGACTGGTATCTCCATACATTGTATCCACCTCTTTCCATTCATCTCCTCAAATCCAAACTATGGAATGAGTAACCCACAATAAACTTCTGAGGCTATTCTTCAGCATTTGCAGCACAGATATGTTAAAGCCCAATGTGGTTGAAAGTAGATTAATTCCTCATCCACTTTCTTCTCTTTCATTTTTTGCTAGAAGTCAACAAATCAGCATCTATCCCTCACTTACAGTATCTTCAAGACAATCTGGTATATCATTGTAAAATCCATCGCTGCTTGCTCTCAGGTGTATCAAAACAGTTTCTTTTGAAGACTTCTACTTGAAAACTACCAAATTTTGCAACAAATTAATCCAGATTACGATAAAAAAAAAAAAAAATAAAAACAAAAACAAAAACAAAAAAAAAGCAACAGCTCTCTGTACTTTATTTCAAGTCTGAAAAGAGGCAGGCATTTAAAGCAAATTCATCCCATTGTATTTACTTTGCATTCAAAGAAAACCAAAGTCAACAATAGCACTGGCATTATCCACTGACCTTTCATGATCTGCTGTATTCCATCTTGAGGGTGATGACCTCTCGCACAGTGGACTCGTCCACATTGCGATGGATGCGGTGAATTGTGAGACTGCCATCCTTCACTGCCGCCACATCATCATCTTCCAGGAAGATCACCTTGTTTGTGTGTTCAATGATTGCACTGAAAACAAATGAAATAGTCCCACTATGTGATCTGCATCCTTGTCCTGAATATCTTTTACTGGTTTTGATGGAAAAAAAAAAACTACCCATTACACTATGCTTAAGTTTTAACTAAAAAGTTTGTCTTTGTAGATCAATGAATCTGTTATGAGCTTGTTATATACTAAACCTCACCTGCAGTTAACTTCACCTGAGTCAGTTCGCTTGGGCTCAAAGAAGTGACAGCAAAAAGAAAACAGCTTCTCATGGTGACACCGGCTTCTGTTTTCTCTCTACTGTCTGGATTGCCACACCAAAAGAGTTTGGACGTCAGCATATTTTGGAAATTACCTTCGAATGAACAAGCTGATACCATTTTCAAAAGGATGTTCACTTGTCCTAGCTCCATGACGGAGCAGTTACTGTCATCATAAGGGGATTAGCTGGCGGGTGTCCTGCATGTGTTTCATAAGAGCCAGCACCAATGAACACCACCAAAAAAGTAAGCTGCAGGCTTCCTCTGGTGTATTGCCTAATGATGACCTGGTATTGTTTGTAACTCCGTGTATGCTGTCAGTGTTTCCCTGCAGGCTGTCAGTGTGTCCCTGCAGGCTGTCAGTGTGTCCCTGCAGGCTGTCAGTGTGTCCCTGCAGGCTGTTGGTGTGTCCCTGTAGGCTGTCAGTGTGTCCCTGCAGGCTGTCAGTGTGTCCCTGCAGGCTATCAGTGTGTCCCTGCAGGCTCTCAATGTTTCCCTGCAGGCTGTCAGTGTGTCCCTGCAGGCTATCAGTATGTCCCTGCAGGCTGTCGGTGTGTCCCTGCAGGCTGTCGGTGTGTCCCTGCAGGCTGTCGGTGTGTCCTGCAGGCTGTCAGTATGTCCCTGCAGGCTATCAGTGTGTCCCTGCAGGCTGTCAGTGTGTCCCTGCAGGCTGTTGGTGTGTCCCTGCAGGCTGTCAGTGTGTCCCTGCAGGCTGTCAGTGTGTCCCTGCAGGCTCTCAATGTTTCCCTGCAGGCTGTCAGTATGTCCCTGCAGGCTATCAGTATGTCCCTGCAGGCAGTTAGTGTGTCCCTGCAGGCTGTCAGTGTGTCCCTGCAGGCTGTCAGTGTTGAGGGCAAAGTAGGGCTTTCTGGGCGTAGCTGTGTATGAATGAGCAAGAATGACTGGGACTGGAATAATGTCGCTGAGACAGCATGGAGGGTGAGGTTACAAATAATGTCCTAGATCACATTGAAACGGGGTCACTCTGAAGCTAGAAATCATCTGAAGAAAATAAGTTTTAAAAGGTAGTTGAAATAACTCCGCCAATTAACATGGACAAAACACATTACAAGAGAAAAACAACAACACATTTGACCTCTTAGGTCTTCTTCACTTTGCAACTAACCAAAGGAAATTAATCAAAAGAGTTAGAATATTATACTGCACTGCATCATTTCACTGGGGTCTTGTCAATGATAATGGACTGTGGAGATATATGGTTTGAATGAAATATTATCAGCTCCTATAGTTTTGTCAATGATAATGGACTGTGGAGGATATATGGTTTGAATGAAATATTATCAGCTCCTATAGTTTGCAAGACTTGATTTTGTTCCCCAACAAGCCTAAAAATTTACAGTCAATGAGCTGTTAATGAAACACACTCACTCACTCAATAAAAATAGCTAGCCATTGACTTCTTTACGTCATATGGCTACATCCAGTACTATGAGAGTATGCTCCCTTCAAAAAGTACCTCATCGAGAGTGAGTGTTCATGATGGAAAAGCAAGTGAAACTTCAGCTATTCAAAACCAGACTCTCCTTTCATTTTCATCAACACCCCTTTAAACTCTTGCTGGAGGTATGTTAACCCCTGTTTTTTTTTTTTTTTTCCTTTTTTTTTTTTTAAGAGGATATGAATACACCTTGTTCTGAGGTGGATCTGAAACACACTGCTGAATGAATAAAAGAAATGAATAAAAACAGCTTAGTTTGGCACGGTAAATTATATGATGGAAAAAGAATAAGGGGAAGTCTGAAACTGAAATGACTCTGTGGGGTCTCTGCTTGATTCCTAGATCCTCCATGCAAAAGCTACAGTGAGTAAATGCATCAAAGCAAACCCTGGTCATTGTACCCTTGGAATGCTTCTCAAGCTTGCTTCTAACTGCTGACATATGGATGAAACTTGGAGAAACAGAATCTATAAAATTTTCTTTCTGTACTTTGGAAGAGATATAGGGCAGAAAACATCTTTTGTTTCAATTAATCATATATGGTACATTAACTTTTGTAGTTTGATCTCACAATATCCAAAACAAACAAACATTCAATCAAAAATGAAACCACAATAACGAAACAAATAAAACAACAGATCGGTAAGTGTAAATCTATATCAAAGCTTCTGATTTCAACACAGTTGTCTGGAGTGGGGTTATACTGAAGCCATCATGGCTGGCTGGGCTACAGACAATATGAATCATGGACTGATGAGTGAAGTTTGTGAAAGGCACTTGTTTAGCATCATGCCTCTGGTCTGATTAAAAAACAAAAGCAAACAAATCAAAAATTTTCTGTGGCATAACTTTCAAAAGATCTTTATCAATTTGTACTTCTTTTTGTCCTGTGTGCTTGTTTGTCTATGTCCTTGGCGGGTAACTAATCCCCTCTCTTTCTAAATCTAAATTTTTTTTTTTTAAACCATATAGTAAATTTGTAAACTGAATGAACATTTCATCAATAGTCTACAGGCAAATAAATGCAGGAGGCAAAAAAAAAAAAAAGAAAAATGTCAACGCTGCACAAACATGACAGAGATTCCAGCATTCTGACCTGGCATCTGATGCAAAGAAGTACTCCACCTCCTTCTGTGGCCCAATGGCGGTGGTACTCAGTGAGCTCATCCGCATCAGGTCGCTGTGACGCTGTGGTCAGCACTCCCGCTGGTCTGCAGACAAACTCTTCTGGTTCACTCTCATGCTGACTCAATATTCACAACAGAAAAAGACAAACTCACTGCACCTGTGCGCCATTTGATACTCAATATTCACGACAGAAAAGAAAGCTCACCTGTGCGCCATTGAACACTTTTGGGGGGTTAAATTGGCGGGTTAAATTTGGCAATCAATAATTAACACAAGAAAGCTTGGTTGGTGATTTTCCTCTTCTTAACTGTTTTTCATTTTTACTCTTGGGTGTATTGTAAAAAACAAAATAATAGATTTTTAAAAGGACAAATTCTAGATATGAATGCATGGACAATATGACAACAATCAACAAACAATTCTCCTCTGATGAGTTAACTAAGGCAGCACAATCAGTTTCCTCATCTATCACATTTTCATTGAAACTTGCCAACAAAACACCAAGTGCTAAATGATACATATTTGAGTTATGTACTTTTCATACTGAAGATCTAAAAAGAAAAAGAGAGGAAAAAAAAAAAAAGAAAAGAAAAAATGTATCCAAATGTCAAAAAAACTCAATGTTTCTTAGCAATATTGTCACAAAAACACTTTTGAGTTTATGTTTTTGTAGACAAAGGCATATATAGATGTCCAAAACTGAAACACCACCCCATGTTTCATTGAATATACTTGGTCTGCCAGCCAGGGGAAAGTACTCTGTGGGCCCATGACAGTTCCAACAAACAATCCATGTTTTAGTAACTATCCTTTGGTACACAATCATGTTAAGTTCAACTTTTTTCCCGATGAGACAAAAAAAAAAAAAAAAAAGGATTGTCAAAGCTGACCACTTTTCACAGGTATTGTGGTCCCCCCCCCCCCACCCCCACCTCTCATACCCCATCCTGCTGGAGCAAATAAACCTTGAAGATCAAAGCCAAAAGTAGCCTGACAGAAAATTTGGCCTTCACAGTAAAAACCATAGTTACACAAACAAGACAGGCCCGCTTGAACAGGCATCATAGGGCCTAACTCGAAAATTCGATTAACTTATTAACCAAAAGTT
>JADBJO010016187.1:30000-41277 GCA_016801955.1 Conus betulinus | reverse complement strand
GTCTACTTTACGCCATTGCCCCGGGGCTTATGCCAAACCTCCATTTTAAGTGAAGTTCTTTTACCGGCTTTATCTCGTATTTAGCATGAGTCCCAGCGAACAGAATGATTTCACGTCCCCAAGTGACTCATGCAGTCACTGGTTTACAAAAGGCATATTATCACTGTTTTTGCATGAAGGGGGAGGCTGAATTTATGCTGGCTCACCAAGGAACGTTCGTCACATAAAACACCACACACACACACACAACCGACTACGCCAACAAACAGCGCAAATCCACCAATGAGTTTCCAAATGATCTTTGGTTCACTAATGGAATCACTAGTGGCCCCCTACACAAGCCCAGCAAAGAGTTGAGGTACCGGGTAGCATCGAATTCTACCTCTTCTCGATTGCCTTAGAGGTACAACATGTGACATGCATCCTACTAGTTGAAGCTCCCCACACGGTGTCACACTTCAGGCTCGTTAGCCATTGAAGGACATCGCAGTACTGGCAGGCGACGGTCCTGAGCAGAGTATGATGGCACCCCCAGCTCCTCTCCTTAAGGCAGGCGAGGTACCCAGTAAATACAGGTCAATGGAGGAGAGGATGCTTCTCGACCGGGACTGCAGTTTATTATCTCAATGTCGCTCTGCCGGATATACGATTTATTCCCAGTTATTCGCCTTCAACATCCAATGCAGGTTCCCAAGATGGTGGGCATGGAGTCGTTAGCACACTTGAAGGACACAATGAAATTTATCTTAGCAACAGCAGAATTGATTTGTTCTGAAAACAGTAGAACTGAATTCCATGATTATATGCCAACAAAAAACCAATTGCGACAGCGAGCATTCACACCTTCTCCCCTCCGGCCTCGTGTTTGGAGACAGACACTGCTGTCAAGCCTCAGAGCCGAGTGACAATAGAAGAATTGAATCTACCGGTGTGGGCTGCGGACAATCCACCAACAAAAGTATCACCTCGTGGGCGCTATACAGTGGAGCTGCCAGCCGCTGGCATGGTTGTTTGTAGCAACAGAAAGACCTTGGGCGGAAGAGGCTGACGGCGAGCCCTTTCCGTGCTATAGGACGCCAGGAGGACTCAATCAGTGGGTACAACTACTGCTTACTCTGCCATATCCCCCAACTAAAAGTTGACCATATCAGGTGGACACGAACAGTTGTAGCAGCGTTCAGGGAATTCAGGTTGACCGTAGTGGTGAGGTGAGGGAACACAACCTGTTCACCAAGAGAAAAGAACTGGCAATTGTGAATGTATATATTTGTTCTCGTTGTCCCGCATATACGCAATAATTACATGCGATATTGGATGTTGTCTTCCCTCCGTTAATTAAGAGCAACTGAGGAAAGGGGGATGGGGTATGTGACTATCTGGTAAGTGCTGTTTGACACTATTGTATAATACTTATAAGGTGTGGTTGTAGCGATGGATGGCGGCCTTCCGATTCAACTATTAAATACAATTTCATTTTTACATACAATATTTAATTAAATTTTACTTATTTTCCGGTCAACTTGTCTAAGGGCTCAGTGTGTGTTCTTGCGCTCCGTGCTTGGTGTGCTTGCGTGTGTGTGGTGTCTGGGTGCGTGCGTGCTTGCGTGCGTTTGTGCGTGTCGTGCGTGTGTGTGTGTATGTGTGTGTGTGTGTGGTGTGTGTTTGTGTGATGTGTTGTGTGTGTTGTGTGTGTAAGAGTAGATACAGGACCGACAGAGACAGAGAAGGGGAGGGAGGTGGGAAACGTATGTTGGAGAGGGAAGATCAAAAGTTTCAATTTAATGCTGGTGTTAGTAATTGTAATGGTGGTGCTGCTGCCTGCTACGATGTGTGTAGTGGTTTGTAGTGATTTATGTGATTATATAGTTGGCGTGCGCGGTATTTGTGTGTGTGTTGTGTGTGTGTGTGTGTTGTGTGTGTGTGTGTGTGTGCGTGTGTGTGTATGAAAAAAAAACTGTGTGTGTGTGTGTGTGTGTGGTGTGTGTGTGTTGTGTGTGTGTGTGCCCTGCGTTAGTGCATGAGCGTTTTCACATGCACGCGCCATGTTAATGTAATTACAAAGCAAGTGTTTTGTGTGGATTTTTATACATTCTTGCATGCTACCTTGTATACTAGCATGCTGCTAGTGGTTTGCTTCTTTCAGTTTCTTTAATCAGTTCAATTAGCTTTGTCTATTAAAACAAATGTAAAAAGAAAATCCAGTGGCTATCTACAGCTACCTATTTCTCGCTACCTCCTCACATCTCTTTTTGTCAATTTCACCCTTCACTAACCTTCCCTCCGACCTCCATTCACGTGTGTGACACACACACCACCCCATGCCACACAACACACACACACACACACCACACACACATACACACACACACACGCGCGCGCGCGCGCGCGCGCGCGCGCACGTGCGCGCCCGCGCCTCTATTTATACGCACTCACTACCACGCGCATGAAATCCGTCTATACGATGGCGTACACACAAATTCAAGTGCAAAAACACATACACACGACACACACACACACACACACACGATGCACACATGCACACACACACACACACACACACACACACACACACACATACACACACACACACGCGCGCGCGCACGCGCGCGCACGTGCGCGCGCCTCATTATTTATACGCACTCACTACCACGCGCATCAAATCCGTCTATACGATGGCGTACACACCAAATTCAAGTGCAAAAACCAATACACACACACACACACCACACCACACACACACACACACACACTCACACACACACACACACCCTAACACCCACCTGTCCTTCTCTCTCTTCTTTCATGTTATCCATAGTAGGGCTGGATTCTCGCGAACTTTGAAATGTCTGAGTGACGTCAGTACACTGTCGATTGCAGTCTGCGCCAGCTGTGGAGCGGTCATACACAAAAACAGTATTGGACCCGCAGCCCTGGCTAGGTGTTGGTAATTCTAAGTGCGCACAAGTCATTGGCTCCCATGGGGACTGCCAAGCCGTCACTGACCTGTGACCATAAAGAAATGAATGATAGAGAGATTTCGGGAGGGGTTTGTTTTGTTTGTTTTTGTTTGTTTTTGTTTCTTTGTTTTGTTTCTTTTTTGTTGTTTTTTTGTGGGGGCGCTAGTTATGATGATGGGAGTTTGTTCCACTTGGAGACGGTCTCTGGAAAAAGAATCTGTGAAACAGGGGTATGGATGGCCACTGTTCTTGATGTTGCCAGTTGTTCGTGGGTCAAAGCACTCGAAAAAAAAAAAGGGCAGCTGCCCCACCATGCCTCTGTTGATCTTCTGTGGCAATATGGTAAACCCGTTGTTCAATCTTCTCTCTTCCATCTGAGTTTGATGAGCATGACGATGACAGTGCTAAGGTATGTGTCTCCGTAATTCATATTGACATATTCCGCTCCTCATCTCATGACCTTTTTATGAAGGGTCCTGTCTTGTTGTTCATGTGGGTCTGAAAGAGTGGAGGTATATGCACGGCTGGATAACCCATTGTGTGGGCAAATTAGACGTGTTTGTAAAAGATGGTATTTTATGACAACGTTGGTTGGATTGTGGACATGGAACATGCTAAAATCAGTTATCTTAGATCTGTGTGTTGTGTTCCCCTGCACCCGCGCACCTGCAAGAACTTATACGCATATGTTCACAATTTTTTGAAAAGCTTTTATGCTCATCTGAAAACTCTGTAGGATGCCATGTGTATGGCCTGTTGGTATTACATGCGAATAACACATTATTTTTACAGTTCTTGAATCATATGATCAACACAGTCTCTTGAATTAAACTTGAAAAGAGTGCTTGAATGGTCATGCAATTAATCACGAATATGAGTGATAAATCAGTTGCATTTCCTAGCATGTCCAGGTTTTCTGTCCAGTTTATTTTGATCTGTCAACGGCGAGTCTTGAATACATCGACACGGTTTCAACGTAGTTTAAACACTTATGGGTGCTGTCAATCCATGCTATTTTCAGAAAGGTGTACACGTCGATCAGTTAGATCATTCTGATTTCTTCATCAGCAAGGGCAATTATTCTGGTGGACCATATCAAAGGAAAAATACCTAGATACAGCCAGATTTGTCTTTCATTCTGTTCTGCGATTTCAGTACAGTAACTTTGTAATGACACATGGATTCTGTGCACAAAGGCGAGCTCAGCGGAAGTGCACCTCGCGTGCGAAGTGTTCACTGATGGTCAAGTAAACAAGCAGACCAACTCTGAGGAAGCGACACATGGGCTCGAAGATGGCGGACCAGCTAGCTTATAGTTAGGGAGCTACGTCGTGCTGACAGCGACACTGTTGACAGACCAGTGCTAAGGCCTCCAGTTAATTGGAGACAGCTTTCCCCTAGCATTAAGACAGAACTGCCTTAGACGGTAACGACGGCAAGGACGGTTCGGACAGTACCACTGCTAGACTCGGGGACTGACACAATGATACTGACAGGCTCTACTTAGTAGTGGTGCCATTGAAGGGTTTGGGAAAGAATCCTGACGAAATCCCCAATCCAGTGTCTGGATTGACCCGGTAAGGTAGAGAGAGAGAGAGAGAGAGAGAGAGAGAGAGTGTGTGTGTGTGGTGTGTGTGTGTGTGTGTGTGTGTGTGTGTGGTGTGTGTGTGTGTGTGTGCGTGTGAATGTGCAAGTGTTTAAGTATACAAACGAACTTCTCCAAAGTGTAGAGAAAAACACTTTAAATGTAAAGCCCACAAAGACATGTGTGTATAGGCTATTCAGAGATTTTGCCAGTGGAGGCAGTCAACTGCCAGACAAACAATCGACTAGACCAGCATGGCAGAAGGAAGACCAGACTTGGGGATGCTGTAGGACTAGGCATTTGAATTCAGCCACCGTTATACAGAAACAGTCCAAAGGGATGCCATAGACCACGACAGTTGAATTATATTGGCGCAGATCTTTTCTGCAAGCAAGCAAGAAGGGAAGATGAGTGTAACAAGTAGCCATCAACTCTTTGAGCGTCGTAGTCTTGGTTTTATCCCGCTGGAGACTTTGCTATACTCAAATGGCTTTTCATGTCCCCTTGATGGTAATACTCTCGTCGGTTGATGCAACTTGCTGTAAGCACTACCATGCAATTAACACTACCATTAAAAGTTATTTAACAGACTTTTCATTTGCAGACCCTTACTCAAGGTAACCTCCCTTTGAAAGACAGGTTCCTTCTTCAAATATGAACAACGTGTGAGCTTCTTTTGTCGGTTTTGTTGAACATGAAGACATTTTGTAATTAAATTTTTTTGATCCTGGATAGAAGAGAAACTCAATGAGGGAAATCATATGTAAAGAAGAGTGAGCGTAATCTGTCTTGAATGGAGTGATCCTAGCTAATTGCGCCGGCCTCCCACGCACAATCAAAGCAAAGACATAGGAAAACAAAGTCAGGTCGTCATAAGGTAACCCAGCAGAGGAAAACACTGTGCTCTTACTAAGTCACTTCAGACGAGCTCAGGTGGCTCCTGCTGTGCATAAAATTCGTAACCAGGTTCTACCCCTGAGAATAATATATCACTGCTAGTATGAAGGAAACAAGAAATTCAACAATAAAGCACATTTCTTTTTCTGTCTTTTTTGTTTTTAATGTATTGAACTAATAACTCTCAAACTTTCTAAATGAAGTGAGGTTTTAAAGGACTTGCGTGTCTTAAATTGCATTTTAATTGTGCGTTTTGTAATATGCCCATTTGTGCTTTTGGGGGGGGGGGAACGGGTCATTCATACAAAGTTTACACTTTTAATCATCCTGACGAAAACATTAATTAAGACTGGAACATGGTGATACAGGTTTTGGGTGGATTTTCTGAAGTTTGCATAACTTCCGTGGTCATACATTTCATTCCACTCTGGCAAAAATAAGTCGGTCACAAACTCTAAAGGTACACACTTATCATTTCACACTAACTCAAGTATGTGCAGAACTGCCACAGACTCCCAGATTCAGTTCCATTGTGTCCTGGCAGATGGTCTCATCGTGGATGATTCATTCAGTCTGTTCCAAAATTAATAAATGAAAAATTACAACTTTTCTTTTATGTATATTTCCAATTAATTTAATCATCAATTCTAAGTTTATTTTGTCAAACCAATCCAGTAGCCCAGTTCCGTTTTCTCGGATCAACAATAGGGCAGCTTGTTTCTTGCTTTCTCCACAATGTTTTGAAGGTTTATATTGCTTTCCGCAGACATTGTATCACTCAAATATTATGACATGACAATTATCACCATTCCCAGATATTCATTCCATTTCTATGAGATGTGGCTCATGGGGTAAAAAATCACCAGTGGCGTTTGCAGTGACTATAGAATCACAAATCATTTACATGTGAGAAACTAACCAATTAAGATTTTTCCCTCTGTATGTTTAGCCATTTTTTTGTCTCACTGGAAGTGAGAAAGAGAAATGACATGTAAGCCTTGTCTCTTGAAACTCCCCTTTGAAGTGGTGACTAAGCTGCTTCTCCCTCTTTTATTCTCCCTTATCTCCAGCCCTACTTGCTCTGTCTGGAACCTACAGTCTCTTTACATGTTTGTCCTTTTCTCTTTTTTTTAATAATGATAATGCTCATATATTTTTTGTGGTAGTTACTTTTTATTACTATTCACATTATGTCGTTTTGTGAACAGTTCCCAGAAACGTTTTTCTGTAACGAGATCCCATGCTATAATACACGAAGAAATTGAAGGTGGAGTTGATGAATGAAAAGGTGTCCATTATCCAGAGTGCAGTAAGGTGAAAATTGTAATTCCGACCCCAGTTGTTCATTTCTGGTAAAAGTAGAAGGCAAAGCGCAGTACAGCAATGGGAGAGACACAGGTGATGAAGAAGATGGAATTGGCAACCAGCATCTTGGTCAGCGCCACTTCACGGGCTGAGAGGGAGGATGAGGTTCCTGCACGCCAAGTCACAATCTGCCGGAGTTTGATGGTCGTCAGTATCGTCGTAACGGTCACCACAATAATCACACCACCAGGTATACCCGCACCATAAACAAAGCTGTCAAGGTAGGTGATAAACTCTTCGTGAGTTTGGAAAAACTCCCCCTCAAAACCCATCTTGAAGGTTGCACGGGAGAGAGGATCGTAAGCGCAACCGACACGATGCTTGAAAGCTACCACGAAAAAACAGTCCTACCACCATGATGTTCACCAGAATTATGATTACGGCCATCGTCCTTGTTCGCAAAAGAGCCTGGGCTTTCAGTGGGTTGAACACACAGAAGCATCTCTCACAGGCGATGATGGCAGATAGGATTTGTGAAACCCATTGGAATCCAAAGAAGCCGACCAAGTTATTGTTGGCCATGAAGATCATGACTGGACCAATTTTGGAGTGTTGCAAATAAAGCTGTTCGCCATTGTAGATCAGGGCTTGTGTTAGGTATACTGTGTCAGCGAGGGACAAAGCAAAGAAACAACAGATTGACACGATCCCTCAGGCTCTGTTTATAAAAACACCGCCATGTTGATGAAGTTTGCCGGAACTCCGACCAAGAGCATGACCGTTAGAGTGTAGTCCTTAACAATGCGTGCTAGCGATTCTACTTCAACGCTAACAATGTTGTCTGGGTTGTCCCAGGGTATGTATTCCATCAGGTCAAATCTGATTTCAAAGCACCCATCTGGAATCGAATCATTTGGGGCAGTTGTCTGGAAGTAGTTGTGGATTGTAGGA
The DNA here is from genome assembly GCA_016801955.1 of Conus betulinus. NCBI lineage: Eukaryota > Metazoa > Mollusca > Gastropoda > Neogastropoda > Conidae > Conus > Conus betulinus. The sequence goes on along the minus strand of JADBJO010016187.1, from coordinate 33,582 downwards.
TACTTTCCATCAGCAGTGCTGTCAGTCACAGCAAGGGAGCTATGGGATGTATCGAACATGGCATTAGAGACATCCAGTCTTGTCATATTAAGCCTTTGTCAACCACTTGTGTTTTCTGCAGAAAAACAAAAGCAGAAACTGGTTTACAACAGGGCGTTGAAGTTATACAAGTCAATCAAACTAAATACACTGACAATATCACATGAGAAGGGCCTTTCCAGATCTGTTTCAAACACATACATGACAAGATCTATTGCTGAATAAATCCAACGATATAAAAAGCACGAGAAGAGCAAAAAGATGCCGTTTTGAAATTGCAAAGAAGTTCTTAGGAAAAGAAATACATCAAAATAAAAGTAAACTAAAAAACACGAAGGAAAGTGATGAATGAAATATCTATAAGAACAGCAGGAACTGTATGAATAGGGTTGGAAGTTCATTGTTACAGAAGATTTGAATTTGCCGCAGAGAGAAACGCATAGGTTGTTTTAATACATAGAACAGCTGACAGGCATTTAATATTTTAATGTAATCACTATAGTAATTTTCCATGTGAACATTTACTAAATTTTTCAAAACGTTTGGAGATTGACTTTTACTCAGTTCTGTATGATCAATATCAAAAGTAGGTTTAATTGTTTCCAAGATGATACAGGTAAAAAACGATGGCTTAATTGCTATTCTTTTACTTTTTAATTCTGTAGAATTAATCATGTCGGAGAAAAACGAATTAATGGTTGCAAACAATGTATTGTCTTAGCCCTGTTATTAAAGTCATCCTAAGAGTTAAACTGTGTATCTTCATTACAGAATGAGTCATATGCAAAGGATTTTAATACAAACTTAGCTGCAGAGATTTTCCTATGTTCATCAAGAGGAAGAACTCCTGCTTCTCTATATGATCCAAGATTGTACACATGAGTCTGAACTCCTAGTGCCAGTTTAAAGGCTTTACAATCTTTTCTTTTTAGTTTGTTAATAAATGTGTTGGTGCACTAAAGAAAGATTCCTGGCTGTAGGATAAACGCGAACGAACTAAGGAATTAGCAAGACATAAAAGTGCTTTTGTGTCTTGACCCGATTGCTGTTTACTAATGATTTCGAGAAAATTTAAAGCTTTTCTGGCTTTATTTAATATATAGTCTATATGTTGATTCCAAGTAAGTTTGGATGATAGATATACACCTAGAAACCTTACGCATTGCGAATAATTAATGACACTGCACCAATAGTGAAATCAGGCAGTTTTTCTGGGTTTTGCCCCGGATTAAAAAGTACCGTGTGTGTGTGTGTGTGTGTGTGTGTGTGGTGTGTGTGTGTGTGTGTTGTTTGTTTGTTTTGCTGCCTTAATGGCAGGATAAAAAAAGACGGACATACACACAAAAGTGTCAGAATCTTCAACCTGATGAAGGTGGACACTCAAAGAAAGAAGACCACGTTATCTTCTCATATTGAAAAGAGGCTTACAGAGTAAGATTTCCCTACTTGTTCATAACACCGAAGTATTCTAAACCGGTGATAGGAAAAACATTTGAACAAATCTGCAAGTTGTTAACAGATTTTGAAGACAGCTTGGGACTGATGCAATGTATGGGAAAGAAACTTTCGTTGTTGGCAAGGCAGAAAATAAATAGTTACATTCAATGCATGCTACAACATCAAAGGTAACTGGAATCCCAACAGAATACGATACATGGTGTTCACATTCTTATGACCTGGAAAGGAAGTACACAACTATTCTTTTCATGAAATGTTGTAAGAGATATCAGCAATTTTGAAGTATGGATGAAGGCACTGATTATGCTTCTTAGAATAGTGACTGTTTGTAAATCAGTTGTCCTGTCAAAAATTCTTTAGGATTGTTTCAAGCCCTTCCCTTTCTAACAAATCTTTTGAAAAAAAAAATACACCCAAAGATGCTGGGTGTACCCAGGGAAGGACTGTCCCCAACTGCCAAACTCACCATTCAGAAGCAATCTTATTCCCCTTGGGAAGCCTTCGTTGTGTTGACATGGGATACAGGCACGCATATGGCATTCAATTAAATCGTCAAGGGGGGGGGGGGGGGGGGGGCGTAGCTGCTCCCTGGCAGATACCATTGTGGGATAGCCACATCCGCCACAAAACACAGAATTGTGTTTTTTTTTTTTTTTTTTTTTTTTTTTTTTCTCCACAGAATTGTACCTATAGGTATACAAGCCCATACAATACGACCCGGGAGCCTACCGCAAAAGAAGCCAGTACCAAGTAAACTGAAGCACACATCTCACAGCAACATACATTGCTGTTCATTGACGTGAAACAGTACAACTCCAAACACAATATAGCCTTCTAAAAAAAAAATGACAATGGGTCAAGTGTACAGAAGTATCCTGAATAAACAATGGATTCACTTGATTAATGGGAACGGAATAATTTACACACACAATCTGTCAGGAATTGTACCCAAGTTCGAGGTGGTTTCATTTTTGTTGGTCGTATATTAAGGGACTATGTCGATGGAAAATATGGATCGCCTGTGCAGGCTATCGAAAGAAAGGAGGGGTTATGTCTTATGCTTGTGTTCACCTGTTCAAGAAAACCGTGCAACATATGCGCAGCAACGGAAGTGTGCAGTGAATGAGACGTTTAAGTTCAACAGATAAAACTGTTTGCCTTGCTGGAAATGTTGGTGTACAGATGTAGCAGTCTCTTCTCTCTGTCAAAACAACATGCGTCTCTTTACGCCTTTCTTATAAACACATGTCAGGCAAGACGCTCTTCTGTCAATAACGACTTACGGCATATGGAATATTGTCTTGTACTTTTCAGTTCTATTTTGTGAACACTGAAGAAGTATTCGACATTTAATTCATTTGTCATGATGGCGGCAAAGAAAACTTCAAAACAGGAATGAATAATGTAACAGTTTGGTACTGTTTGATTGTAACAGACTGGATGCTGTACAAGACTGATACATTCAGCCCCTTTGAGTTTTGGAGCGTACAGAGTGCAGGTTGGCATGTGCCGATTTGAAGGACAGTAAACTGTATTCTTGTAGACTGTGTAGGTGAAATTGATTCACTGTGGATAGAGTCCCATGTGAAACCAAGCAAGACAGACTGTTAGTTGATCTGTCTGCCCCATTCCATCCCAGTGATGTCACAGCCTTTCAAAGACCGGTATACCTCACCAACTACGATCAAGGTGTCAAAGAAAAACTAGTATATGTTGTCTGATAAAAAACTGGTATGAAAAGAGATAACTAACGACAGACATAAGTGGTATGTGTTTGTTTTTGGTGTTGAAAAGAACACGACATCGTCAATGACTGAAAGACGCAAGAATCACTTGTGTTGACCATAGTCCAATTATGAAACATAAACTGTTTGGACAGACGAATCAGGTACCAATCAGATATCAATCGGAAAACAAAGTGTAAAGAAACTAAATATGAAGAGCGCCCGTTATTTGTTTGAAAAGGATGCAGTAAAATGTACTGTGATGCTTAAGCATGAACACAGAGCGAGTGTAAATGTAAAAGAAACGCGAGTATTCACGTGAAACAATCCAAAATTTTCAGTGTCAAAAAGCACGTATATG
>JADBJO010016187.1:0-25000 GCA_016801955.1 Conus betulinus | reverse complement strand
CACACACACACACACACACACACACACACACACACACACACACACACACACACACACACACACATACACACACACACACACACACACACACACACACACACACACACACACACACACACACACACACACACACAAACTCCCAAACTACTACTTCTCTTCATAAATAACATCTTCAAAGCCAGACAAACCACAGCCTTACTGAAAAAAAGCCGAGAGCAAACTAAAAAGAAAAACATAAAGACACTGCTTGAAAACACGTACGCGAACCAATTCTGAGTAGGCAGTTACAGTGTGGGATCCCACACATAAAAGAACGTCGACAAACTAAAGGCAGTTCAACGCATAGCAGATTACTTCATCACCAGTAGTAACAACACCTAAGTATTAACAGCATGTCCATGAACCGTAAGATCCTCTACTCCAAGAATCAACGGTATTGTTCCCCTTGGTATGTTGTTTAAAAAACCTGCCTGGTAGAATCAGCACAAGCAGACTATCTTCTCAACAGACACTCTCACCATTAGGGCAGAGGTATAACCAGGATCAGTAATGCTGTCAATCCCAGTACAGAGCGCAGTACCAGTAGTTTGCTTTACTGCCAAGAATCACCATGGCGTAGGACAAAATGCTGCAAACAACTGCAGAGGCCACTGCCATCGATGCCAAAATGTCAACGTCCTCCCCAAAAATCATATATACCTTGTTGTTCATTTGTCTGATGTTTGTTGTGGCTTAGGGCAGGACTCCTTAAATTTGTAAGACGAGCATCATAAATAAAGAGTAGTGGTCACAACAAGCAATCCAGATAGTCTAAAACCACACTGCATGTCTGCATATCTCTCGGGCCTGGATGACACCAAGATGGCCTGATATATCAAGTAATGAAGTGGAGCCTCAGACCATAATGGATCTTTAATGTCTACCATCGTCATTATCTATCCACCATCAGCGTCTGTCTTTGGGAAAAAATATGGAACATGGTAAAATCTTAGCTCTGTGTGTGTTCCCCTGCACCAAGCGATCTGAAGCGATCAAAGCTAAGTGAATTTTCGTTATTTTATTTGTCTGTGTCTCACCTGAAGAAGACCTAAGAGGTCGAAACGCGTTGTGTTTTGTCTTGTGACTCGTTTGTCCACGTTTCTCTGGGCGGTTCGCTAACATTTATTTAAGATTTGTTAGGATTTCCGCCTGCAGTCGTCTCACTTCGCAACTACTCCCATGCACAATCAAAACAAAGACATAGGAAAGCAAACTCAGGTTGTCGTAAGGTAACCCATCAGAGGAAATACTGTGCTCTCACTGAGTCACTTCAGAGGAGCTCATTAGCCCCTGCTGTGCATAAAATTCGTAACCAGGTTCTGCCCCTGAGAATAATAATATCACTGCTAGCATGAAAGGAAACGAGAAATTCAACAATTAAGCACATTTCATTTCCTTTCATTTTGTTTTTAATGTATTGAACTTACAAATCACAAGCTTTCTAAATGAAGTGAGGTTTAAAGGACGTGCCGTGTCTTAAATTGCATTTTAAATCTGCGCTTTGAAATATGCTCGTTTGTGCTTTGGGGGAAAACGGGACATTCATACAAACTTGACACTTTTAATGATTCCTAAACTAAAACATGAACTTAAGACTGGAACATGGTGATACAGGTTTTGGGTGGATTTCGTGAAGTTTGCACAACTTTCTGTGGTCATACATATCATTTGACTTTGGCAAAATCAGCCAGTCACAAACTTTAAAGGTACACACACTTATTTCACTCTAACTCAAGTATGTGCAAAACTGCCACAGATTCCCAGATTCAGCTCCATTGCATCCTGGCAGATGGTCTCATCATGGATGATTCATTCAGTCTGTTCCAAAATTAATTAATGAAAAATTACAACTTTTCTTTTATGAACATTTCCAGTTAATTCAATCATCAATTCTAAGCTTCCTTGTCAAACCAGCCCAGTAGTCCAATTCCATTTCCTCGGCTCAACAATTGGGCAGCTTGTTTTCTTGCTTTCTTCACAATGTTTTGAAGGTTTATATTGTTTTCCGCAGACATGTATCACTCAAATGTTATGATGTGAGAAGTGTCACTATTTCCAGATATGCCTTCCATCCATTTCTTTGAGATGTGGCTCATTGGCTGAAATCACCAGTGGCATTTACAGTGACCATAGAAAAACAAAATCATTTACATTTGAGAAACTAACCAATTCCGATCTTTCCCTAACTAAAACGATCGTCAGTCATTTGTCACCTCTGTATGTTTAGCTATATTTTTGTCTCACTGGAAGTGAGAAAGAGAAATAACATGTAAGCCTTGTCTCTTGAAACTCCCTTTGAAGTGGTGACTAAGCTGGTTCCTCCCTCTTTCATTCTCCCTTATCTCCAGGCCTACTTGATCTGTCTGGAACCTACAGTCTCTTTACATGTTTGTCCTTTTCTCTCTTTTTAATAATGATAATGCTCATATATTTTTTGTTTCTTCTCCACACTTTATCCATTGAGTAATAATTGGAAATGTTGGTTCTGGAGCGATATAACAAAACAAAGTGCAAAACCTCACTTTTAGATATTTCCTACATGGTAGCCTATAGCCCACAATAATGAAGTCTAGCTTATCAAGATACTATCCAAACCTGCGAAATATTAATCACATAAGTACGATATGTAAAATAGCGTATGTCCATACAAAACTTTAATCAGCGTCGCAAATTTGTTCAATCAAGAAGCTATTTTGACTTCCATGGTAGTTACTTTTTTATTACTGTCCACATTATGTCGTTTTGTGAACAGTTCCCAGAACGTTTTTCTGTAACGAGATCCCATGCTATAATACACGAAGAAATTGAAAGTGGAGTTGATGAATGAGACTGTCTCCATGACCCAGAGTGCAGTGAGGTGAAAATTATAATTCCGACCTTTGTGGTTCATTTCTGGGAAAAATAAGAGGCAAAGCGCAGCACGGCAGTGGGAGAGATGCAAGAGATGAAGAAGATGGAATTGGCAATCAGCATCTTGGTCAGCGCCACTTCACGGGCTGACAGGGAGGAGGATGAGGTTTTCTGCACGCCAAGTCACAATCTGCCGGAGTTTGACGGTCGTCAGTATCGTTGTAACGATCACCACGATAATTACACCACCAGGTATACCCGCACCATAAACAAAGCTGTCAAGGTAGGTGATAAACTTTTTGTGAGTTTGGAAAAAACTCCCCTCAAAACCCATCTTGAAGGTTGCACGGGAGAGAGGATCGTAAGCGCAACCGATTCTATGCCTGAAAGCTACGACGAAAAACAGTCCTACCACCACGATGTTCACGAGAATTATGATTACAGCCATCGTCCTTGTTCGCAAAAGAGCCTGGACTTTAAATGGGTTGAACACACAGAAGCATCTCTCACTGGCAATGATGCCAGATAGGATTTGTGAGACCCATTGGAATCCAAACAAGCCGACCATGTTATTGTTGACCCATTGAGATCATGACTGGACCAAGTTTGGAGTGTCGTAAATAAATCTGTTCGCCATTGTAGATCATGGCCTGTAATAGGTGCACCATGTCAATGAGGGGACAAAGCAAAGAGGCACAGGTTGACACGATCCCTCAGGCTCTGTTTATAAAACACCGCCATGTTGATGACATTTGTGGGAACTCCAACCACAAACATGACAGCCAGAGTGTAGTCCTTAACTATGCGCGCCAACTCTTCTACTTCAACACTCACAATGTTGTCTGGGTTGTTCCAGGGTATGTATTCCATCAGGTCAAATCTGATTTCAAAGCACCCATCTGGAATCGAATCAGTTCGGGTAGATGTCTGGACGTAGTTGTGCAGTGTAGGATATTTTCCATCGGCAGTGCTGTCTGTCACAACACGGGAGCTAGAGGATGTATCGGGCATGGCGCTATAATCATCCAACCGTGCCATATCTGCAGATGAAGCCTTTGTCAACCACCTGTGTTTTCTGCAGATAACAAAAGCAGAAACTGGTTTACAACTGGGTGTTAAAGTCATACAAGTGTATAAACTAAGCAAACTGACAATATCACATGAGAAGGGCCTTCCAGAGCTGTTTCAACACATATATGACAAGATCTATAACTGAATAAATCCAACGATATCAAAAGCACGAGAAGAGGGAAAAGATGCCATTTTGAAATAACGAAGGAGTTCTTAGGAAAATAACGAAGCTAAACAAGAAGGAAAGTGATGGATGAAACATTCATAAGAAAAGCTGGAACTTGTATGAGTAGAGTCGGAAGTGCATTTGTTATAGAAGCTTTGAATTTGCCACAGGGAGAATGCAATAGGATTTAAACACACACACACACACACACACACACACACACACACACACACACACACACACACACACACACACACACACATACACACACACACACACACACACACACACACACACACACAACACACCACAGAACAGCTGACAAACACCTTTAACTGCGCCAGCTTTTTTTGGTGTATGAATAAATTTTTGCTCTTTTCGTGCTTTTTATATCGTTGGATTTATTGAGCAATAGATCTTGTCACATATGTGTTGAAACAGTTCTGAAATTATGTGATGTTATTTACATACATTACCATCACCCTCTTCAAATAAACAGATATGTTATCTATTCCAGAAAAGAACATATGTTATCATCACCCTCCCGAAATAAACACAGCAGCAAAACAGCGTTACGTCCAACTGTTCTTATGATATAAGAACTTTGGTAAGTGGTTGCATGCGGCAGAATGCTGAAAATATTTAATGCTCATTTTCTAGCATCAATTTTGCCTTACACACACACACACACACACACACACACACACACACACACACACACACACACACACACACACACACACGCGCGCGCGCGCACACACACACACACACACACACACACACACACACACACGCACACGCACGCACGCACGCACGCACACACGCACACACACACGCACACATACACACACACACACACACACACACACTCACACACACACACACACACACACACACACACACACACACACACACACACACACACACACACACACACGTGCACGCACGTGCTCGTTAATGCACGTACATACTCATGCACGCATACACACACCCACACAAACACACGCACGCACGCATGCATACACACACACACACACACACACACACACACACACACACACACACACACACACACACACACACAAACACAAATCACACACACACACACACACACACACACACACACACACACACACACACACACACACACATTTTCCGGCGTGTTTCTTTTCTCTTCTTCTTTATTTGATGGAGAGAGGGTGCATAGATCAGACTCATGTCGGTGAATTAAATTCATGTCCATGTATATTTGATTGTTCTTATAAAGAATGTTGAAGATAGCAGAATGATGTGGGTGGGACGTTTCCCCCTGTATCCTTAGATTTAGATGCCCCCGCGTCTTGCGTAGCATGAGGCAGCTGAGACGCTCCACTGTGCACGATCCTCAGCCAGCCTGTCAAGGAGTCTGAGGTCTCTCTCCACTGTCTGTCGCCAGCTCATCCTGGTTCGTCCTCTTTTTTCTCTGGCCTGCTGGGTCCATTTAATGGCCTGGTTTCCATATCTTGATGAGGGTGATCTGAAGACATGACCCAGCCAGCGGAGTCGCCGTCTGCAGACGATGGTTGACACGGGGAGCTGTTTGGGCCTCTTCTTGACCTCTTTATTTGGAATGAAAGTCTGACCATTTGATGCCCAAATCTTGCGTAAGCACTTGGTGTCAAAAGCGTCGAGTTTCTTCTCCTGGGTGGTATTCAGTTGCCGGTGTTCACAGCCATATAGCTGCACTGAAATCACACTGGAGTTGTAACACATCACTTTGATTCCCAAGGAAGCATTTCTTGCTGTTCCACATTTTGTTTAGCTGATTGAATGCTTATGTTGCCTTCCAGAGCGACACATCAGTTCATGGTCGAGGTCACTGGCGTTGTGGATGGAGCTGCCGAGGTGTGTGAAGTATCTACTTCTTCCACTTGCTTTTAGTTGATGAAAACATCTGTTGGCACTCGGTGCTTATCGGAGAGCATGTTTTAGTCTTTTTGCACAGATAGCGAGGCACATGTTGCCAGCAAATTTGCTGATATTGTCTACAAGCTCCTGCAGATCTTGAGTGGTGCTTGCAAGAGCGGCAATGTCAATCGTTAGAAGGAATAAACATTGTATTTGTCAGGTTTTCTCCTTTTTCTCTGCAGGGAAAACTACTGTTTATCAAACTTGTAAGGTTGGGATATTTCCTCCCTTTATCTTTACAAGTGATGTTAAAGATGACACAATTGTATAGTATGCAAAAAGTGATTTAGGGTGACAACTATTGAGTTCTTCATGGACTCAATTAACGAAATGAATATACTTCCAAAAGTTGAAATCAGTTAATATCACCGTTACCTTAGATACGCTAGATCTTGCTCATTACCAACGACGAGCAATATATTTGAACCGCCGCAGGTGCTGCAACGTTGCAGGAGCCGAAACATTACAGTTGCCATAAACGTTGCGCTTACTACAAACGTTAAGGGTGTTGCAAACACGCAAACGCAGCCAGATTAGCAAATGTGTAACTCCGGAGAAGACAGCTGGGTAATAGAAACACAGGGTAGCATCTGAGCCTAGTCTGAACGACGCTTTGCATGAACATTGCCTGAACGTCTCTTGTATTAACAGACAGAAACAGTTACCGATGAGTGTATAATGTAGGAAAGATGGACTTTAGAGAGTGTATAGCTGTTGGCATGAGTGGTGGTGATTGAGTTTTTTGCTCTTAGATGGTTAAGAAGGAAATGAGGTGTGGTGTGATTGCTTTTCTTTTCTTTGGGGAGCTATTTAGGTCTATGCTAAAATGTATATTGTTCTGTGGATGTTGAAACAAAAGCTGCTATGACTCATTCTGTCCACACGTCTCTTTCTGATTTAAGTGAGGCAACTTTCTATTGTGTATAAGATATTCTGCACTCTACTTATTGTGACTTCACGTTCGTGTCTTTATCCATTGCACTAAATGGTTTCATCTGTGGAGTTCAATCATCTGAAGTCTAGAGTCATATCCCACCTTCCCTCCCTCCCCTCCCTCCCTCTCTCTCTCTCTCCTCTCTCTCTCTCGTCTCTCTCTCTCTCTCTCTCTCTTTCTTTCTTTCTCTTTCTCTGTCTCTCTGTCTCTGTCTCTGTCTGTCTGTATTCGATTTTCTTATCACGTTTAATTATATTTTTGATAATGGGATATTTCCAAAAGAATGGTCAAAGTCAATTATTGTTCCAATTCATAAAAAGGGAGATATAAATAACCCAGATAATTATAGAGGAAGAGCGAGAAGTGGTGTAACAGTGAGAACGTTAAAGTGCGTCGTCAAGTGTGTACGCGTGACGTGAACTTTTAGCAGTGTCACTGCGACCGAAATACCTGCCACGTGAGTTCGGACAGCTCTTCATGACTGTTGTTTACGTGCCACCATCCGCAAATACTGTACGTGCAGCTGCAGAAATCACGGACTCTGTTCACGCTCTGCAGGCCATGTCACCCGACGCACCGTGCTTTATCCTCGGAGATTTTAATGACTGTGACCTCAATTCAAGCCTGCCTTCTTTTAAACAGTATGTGTCATGTTTTACAAGAAAGGATAAAATACTTGATTTATGCTACTGTAATATACCATCTGCTATACAAGTGTGTTCAGCTCCCCCCTGTTGGTCAGTCTGATCACAATGCCATTCATCTCTTGCCAGCTTACAGACCAAAAGTGAAAACACAACCTATCACTAAAAAGCAAGTGCAGTGTTGGACACAAGAAAGTGTTGATGAATTACAGGCTTGTTTTGAATGTACAGATTGGAATTTGTTTTTGAATTCTAGTTTTGACATTAACGAAGCCACCGATGTTATTTCCAGCTACATTTCTTTCTGTGAACACATGATTGTACCTACTAAAACTATCAAAATATTTCCCAACAACAAACCTTGGGTTACAAAATCTCTGAAAATAACTCTAAATGAGAAAAAAAGAGCTTTTCAATCAGGCAATAAAAGCGATCGTAAGGTTGTACAAAAGAAACTGCAAACGGAGATTGAAGAATCAAAGAGAGCTTACAAGAGAAAAGTTGAAAAACATGTTCCAGAATGGAAATATGCGAGATGCATGGAAAGGAATAAAGGTTTATCAGGTTCAGGTAAATGTTCAAACCAAAATATTAGTAACAAAAAACAGCAAAAGAACAGAAGCAATTTGCAGAAAAGCTGAACGATTTTTACTGTAGATTTGATGATAAAGATTTTAGTAAAGAATTAAAGGAAGTGAAGGAAGAAACTCCAAAGCAATGTTAAAAAACGATGTGTTGATGGAAGTGATTCTGTTGTGATTGAGGAAAAAATGATGTTCAGTTGTTTTTCAAACGTTTAAATGTGAGAAAGGCAATGGGCCCTGATAATATCTGTGGAAAATTGTTGAAGGTGTGTGCTTCTCAGCTCTCCTATGTTTACAGTCGTTTGTTTACCTGGTCACTTAGAGAATGTATAATTCCTGTTTTATGGAAAAATGCCACTGTATGTCCTGTTCCCAAAAAACGCAACCCAAAGCTGTTTAAATGATTACCGACCAGTTGCCCTCACATCTGTTGCAATGAAATGTCTTGAAAGAATTGTCCTCAGTTATGTTTTAAAAGATACTACACAGTACCAAGACCCGTTTCAGTTCGCATACCAACAGAACAGATCAACAGATGATGCCACACTCACACTTCTCCATCATGCTTTTTCACACCTCGAAAAACCTGCCTCCTTTGTACGCATTCTCTTTATTGATTTCTCATCAGCATTCAACACCATACAACCACATCTGATGGCAAAGAAACTCATTAACATAAATGTGGGTAACAAGCTCATTCTTTGGATAATTGATTTTCTTACACAGAGGACACAGTCTGTTCGATATCAAAGTGTTGTTTCGTCTTCCAGAGTCATTTCAACTGGCGCACCCCAGGGTACTGTTTTATCACCAGTGCTTTTTACTCTGTACACAAATGATTGTTCAGGAAGTGATTCAAACTTTGTACATTAAATATTCAGATGACTCAGCACTTGTAGATCTTTCCAACTCTGATTCTGTTTACTTCAAGGAGGTTCAAAGATTTGTTGACTGGTGCGATCATAACTATCTTGATCTGAATGTAACAAAAACGAAAGAAATGTTGATTGATTTTAGAAAGAATCAAAAGCTGTACCACCACTTTTTATCAAAGGTGCTGAAGTAGAACGTGTTGAATCATACAATATTTAGGAACTTTATAGATAACCTTCTTGAACAAGTTTGTTCCCCTGTCCATTGATTTCTTGAACCGAGAAGATGTTTTAATTGAAATCCAAATTCCTCTATATGAATGTATGTCAATATGGAGATAAAGGGTTAATGTGGCTAAATTATTGTTTATTTGCTGTGAATGTGTGGGGACCACAAATTAATTCTCAATTTGAGGATAATAAATGTTGACTGGACTTGACGTGACTTGATTGATACGCCTTAACACATGTAGTACAGTCAATTGATTTATCCACCTATTTTTTGAATGTAATAAACAGGTGTTAACTCTTTGGTCTGATAATGAATTGTTGGAAACGTTATTATTTTAGTGACGAAAGGCGGGCTTTAGGAAAAAAACTACCAGTACAATAGATCTATGTTCTCACTATATGAATAGGGCAAAAAATCTTTCCAGAATAATAAATTATGTGCTTTCGTAGATTCAAGAAGCCTTTGATTCGTTATACGAAAAATTTTATGGAAAGTCTAAGAAAGGACCAGGAANGGAACAGTTATGGAAAAAAAAATCACACGCGCATAACTGAACACCAGAACGGTAACCGAAATGTTATGTCTAATTCAAAATTTTTTGTATGATTGTTGTCTTGAAAAGGAATGCACCATCAAGAAATCAGCTGAAAATATAACAGGATATACCACAAACTACCCATTGTTTCTGTAAATAGAATGTGATTGATGGTCATATTGGAATCCTTTCTAAAAAATACATTTGATGTGTGTTATAAAACAAAGTACTATTTCTGTCAATCACTCTACCGACTATGTGCTTTCATACCCTAGAACACTTTGGTGAATGCGCGCTAGGTGTATCGCAGCATATCATTCCTCAACCATTGGACCTGATGGTGGGCAATTTGATGAGAGCAGTGTTATAGCTTTATGAGCATTTATTGAACAATTCTGGATACAGTGTAAAATAACATGCAACACACTTAATTGAAGTCACCTGACTTTGTTTCAAAGGGGAAAGGGAGAAGAGATGATTTGTCTTTCAACTGTTCCACAAACACACAGACTCCAGATCTCAGTCATATTTTTCAGAACGAGACAGAACCAAAGAAGAGCAAGCAGTTGGAGGTCTTACCTTCCTTTTAGGAGGCAAAGTAATAGGAGGCAGGGTCGGCACTGAAAATTAAAACAAACAAATTTAATGCTATTAAGCAATATCAATGTAAAATACATGAAAAATGACACATACATATGCACGTGCATGCACGAGCGCACACACACACACACACACGCCCGGCATCACAAAGACACGCATGCATGCGCATGCACACTCACACACACATGTTCACACACACACATACACACACGTGTGCACACAGGCACACGCGTGCACGTACATGCACATCAACAGGATGTGTGCGAGCTGTCAGTGCTGGTCCACTTTCTGCAATAATAAAGTTTTTACCTTCAATAAAAATGGGGCAATTGGTGAAATAAAAGGAAGTAAATCTAAAAACAACACTATTAAAATGAAACAAAATAACCTTTCACGATATTCAAGAAAACCTAAAAAAAACAAAAACAAAAAAAAACCCTGTGGGCATGAATCCTGCTATGATGAACATGTATGGCGTGCTTGAAACTTCAGAATTTACAGAGAAAATGAGGCACATAAACATGGATATTAAAACCATGCATTTGACCACACGCTGCATTGTTTCTAAATGATGCATAAAACATTAAGAGGTGTTAAACTTTTCTTTGTACCATGCATCAGACTGCATGGATGCAGTAACCAATATCTCAAACAATTATACTGAGAGAGAGACACAGAGAGAGAGAGAGAGGAAGGGGGGGGGGGGGGGGGGGGGGGGGGTCGCTGGCGTGGAGTTGGAGGGCTTGGATAGGGAAAGGGGATAGGTGTGTCATATAAGGTGTACTGTTTGTCCCACCAGTTGAGATAAGACTACAACCAAGCTTCCTATTATAGAATCAGCTCAAACTGGGAAAGTGGCTGCGCCTAGCTCCCTTGGCTTCGGATGGTGTGGGAATAGATATGTGTGTGTGTGTGTGTGTTCATGTGTGTATGTGATAGCTTTAAAGAGTGGATGCATGTAATCTTCCTTTAAAACAAGTTGTTCAGCAAAGATGCTGTGACAACCCCAATCAGGAGAGAAATCCACTGATGCATTGCATGTGGAATGAAGGTGGACTTTCTGTACTGAGAGTGGTGAAGACATCAAAGGTAACGGAGTTACAGTAGCTATGGGTCTTCTGGACCAAATGTGATATTATACAGGGTGGCAAGTCTGGCCTCCATGCACCAAAAGTCCAGTAAGCCCATTTAAGCTGCCACAGCAGGTCTTCAGATCTTGTGGTCTGGCGGAAGTTCTGGTAAGTGGTATATCCACCTTGCAGCACATCTCCAGACTTTTCCATTGAGTCAATGCTGGTGCTGGTGGAGGAGATCCAGGCCTGGGCTTGTGTGTTCTAGCAAAGTCAAATGCGGGCAATGTATGTTTATTCCTTGGTTTTCCCACCGCAGTTTCTAGATTCCTTCGCAGGAAAACCTGGGTCTTGTTTGTGAAGCTTAGCACATTCTTAATATTGGCATACCCACTTCAGGTCGGCGATACGATTGATGCCAAGGTATTTTGCTTCAGCCACATTCTGGAGTTGGCGTCCGAGCAGGATGTAGGCCTTCTCCAGGGTTGTTCTGTTCATTGTCAGGTGCAGAGTGTGTCATATTCCACTTTGTTTCCAGGATTCAAGTTTCTCCACATCTTCTTGCGACTTCTCGTTCTGAATAATTGAGAGTTCTTAATGCTGTTGTGACACACAGCCTTGTCAATGAAGAGGCAGTCCATGGAATTCAGACCAGAGGGCAGGTCGTTGACGCACAGCAGGAAAAAGGACAGACCAAGAATGAAGCCCATGGGGATGCCTGAGTGGACGTTGCCGAGTCAGACTTCATATTTCTAACCACGACAGCCTGCAATCGGTCTGTGAGGAAGTTCTCAATTCACTGGCACATCTCTCAGAGACATGGCTGTGTCACACTTGTTGAAAGCTTTTATGAAATAAAACAATGACGACTTCCTGGCGGCCCTTTTCATTGTTTTGGAAGCCTCCATCAGAAATCCCCAAAGCTGTGATTCACAGGATTAGCCTCTTTGGACCTCATGTTGCTGAGAATATAGAACCTTGTTACCTTCAGCCTAGCTGGCGGTAAGAGAGGAGGGGATGGTGCAGGATGTGAGGCAAGCAAGTGTGAAAAGGAAGAGGGGGTAATCGGGTGAAAAGCATGTTCTTACGAAAAGATCTGTTGATGCTATACACATGTTAATGTTATCTTGTGTAAAGGGTCAAAGTTTGTTTTTTAATGGGAGGAGGGAGGGGGGTGGTGGAAGGCAAACACTTTTAAACCATTCCATTTCTCATCAAAGCACTTTAGCCTGTACATGAAGACTGGGTTCTCTCTCATTATGTCAGCATCAAACATTCTTGCTGACCTCAGACCTTTAAATTTCCAACTCAAAGCAGGTGTCTTCAAGCTAAGTGCTCACAATATTCATCACATAACAACTTTGGCCTTGAGACGCATGACCATCCTGGAAGTGAGGGTTGAAATCCAAGCAGTGGTGTGGAAAAAAAAAGACAGCAGGAATTATGACCTGTAAACATCCTGGCTCCTTACAGTGTATGGAGTTAAGGGCCAAAACACACTTGCAGAGGGGGACTTCTTCCCTGAAGACCTACTGCCATCCAACTCCTCAGAGTTTCCACCTACTGAACAGCTGAATGAAACAGTCACTGTAGAAGAAACTTACGTGTATCTTTCCATCATATCAGAGAAATACCCAACAAGAATCATTCAGTTTTCATGAAGTTCTTCAGTGGGAAAGTGCATCATCACTGTCAAGAGGAAGAATCGTATGGTGCCTAGGTTGATACGGTCAACAAGAGGATAAGGCAAACAATCAAACTGAAGGCATTGAAACATTAATCTCTATATAGTCAAGAAATCAGGCATGTGCTGATCATCATCCACAATACTTGATAGATGAAAATATAGAAAGTTTGGGCAGTTTTCATTATTTACCCGACCTTTTTCACTGTGATTTTTTTTTATTTTCCTGTTTTGAAGAAAAATGCTAAACATCTTTTTGCAGACTAGAACTGTTCTTGAAAATGCAACAGATCAGTTGACAAATTTGTCAAAAATAGTTTGCAAATAACCATTGTGTGGTTTAGTAAATGAAAATACTTCAAAAAAAAAAAAGGCAGGATTAAAGTTAAACACTGAAAATAATTTTTCTCACCTCTGTTTAATGATGTTTGTGAGTCAGTATAATATTTTATTTCAAACTTGTAAATTGTTGACAAAATGACACCTTTTGCTTTAAACATCTAATGTGAAATTGACTCTAAAAACACGCGCATGGCACATACCTGTAATTTTGACTGGTGGTTTGTACCCTGTAGAAATTAACAAAAGAGATTATTGTGTCACTGAATTGTAAAATAAAAACTCAGAAAAACGATAAAACATCAATTGAACAAGGCGTTTCTGTTATGCTGGAATAAGTTCATACCTGGACAAAACGCAGACAAAACCTTGTCCCTCAATCCTCGAAGTTCACTGAACTCCTGGACGGCAAATCGATTTTCCTCCACTGGTTTGCTAGCGATGCCGTCCAGCTCTGTGGTGTCTGTCAGTCCAATACCAATAGCGTAAATGTGGATGTCTTGATCTCGTGCTCTTTCTGCTTCTGGGATGGTCTGCCGTGAGTTGATGTTGACACACCCATCAGTGACAACGATGGCAATGTTGTCAACATTAGGACGGTCACCATTGACCGCAGTGTATACCTCTGTTCTCATGGTTTTGAGAGCATCCGCTGTGTTGGTACTGCCAAAACGATAAGGGATTTCATCAATGGCGTTTAAGACTTCTGCCTTTGTGTTGTGGGTGTTGAGATGGAACATGACATGGTCTTCCGTGCTGTAGATGATAACACCCACACGCACATTACCACTGTCAATGTCGGCAATTTCAAGAAAGTCCTTGACAAAATCCTTCATTAATTCAAAGTTTGGTGCTGTCACGCTTGTAGAAGCATCCAGGATGAAGACTAGATCGACCTGAGACCCAGCACAACCTGTAATATGAAAGAAAATATGGATTTTAAGACACTAACCAGGTATCTGTGAGTTGGTTTAACACAGTGTTGAAATCAAAAGAAGAGCCATGTGATTTCCAGCTGATACCACTATCCACAATACTCTGAGTTTTGACTTGGCATTGACATAGAAATAAACCAGCTGGCATTTTTCATAGCTGTTTGTTTTATTTAATCATTCAGTTCCAGTAAAACGTCACTGTCCGTGACATGCCATTTTAAAATTTCTTTTCTAAAGCAATATGTTCATGCCCTAAACACATTATTGTATTTCTTGTTTTTAATAAAACAAATAAATTCTAAAGTTCTGAAATGCTTCTGCATCTCAAAAGTATTTCAAATTGCTGAAGATTAGACAGCAGTTGATCTTTCACTACCAGAAGGCATCCAGTCCTGTTGTCTGCATAACAAAATATTTTCAACACCATCTGGAAGTACGATTATGTAGACAGCACTGCATCTGTTATTTCTTGCAATGGAATTTCACCATTCCCCATCAACGTTTTATCTTCTATGGACTAGTAATGAGTCACAATGTATACTGTGATAATCTTTATGTCACAAAACACAGATAAATGGATGTAAATATCATAATTACACTTTCAGGAATTACTTCATTAAAAAAAAAAAAAAAAAGAAATCAGCAGTGGTGAAAATAGCCAAGTCTTTCAAATTTTCAAACTTCCAGTTTCAATCAAATATTCAATCATGAAAAATTGGGCCATTCGGCTATGTCAGAAGATTATCGTAACATGTAAAAAAAAAAGTCTTACTGGAATGAATTACAGGAGAATAAAAAAATAAAAAAATTCAAGTATTGGACTTGGAACAGTTATAAAAAAAAATCACACGTGCATAACTGAACACCAGAATGGTACGGAAATGTTATGTCTAATTCAAAATTTTTGTATGATTGTTGCCTTGAAAAGGAATGTACTGTCCAAGAAATCAGCTGAAAATATAACAGGATATACCACAAACTACCCATTGTTTCTGTAAATAGAATGTGATTGATGGTCATATTGGAATCCTTTCTAAAATATACATTTGATGTGTGTTATTAAACAAAGTACTATTTCTGTCAATCACTCTACCAACTATGTGCTTTCATACCCTAGAACACTTTGGTGAATGTGCACTAGGTGTATCACAGCAAATCATTCCTCAACCACTGGACCTGATGGTGGGCAATTTGATGGGAGCAGTGTTATAGATTTATGAACATTTATTGAACAATTCTGGATACAATGTAAAATAACATGCAACACACTTAATTGAAGTCACCTGACTTTGTTTCAAAGGGGAAAGGGAGAAGCGATGATTTGTCTTTCAACTGTTCCACAAACACACAGACTCCAGATCTCAGTCATATTTTTCAGAACGAGACAGAATCAAAGAAGAGCAAGCAGTTGGAGGTCTTACCTTCCTTTTTAGGAGGCAAAGTAATAGGAGGCAGGGTGGGCACTGAAAATTAAAACGGACAAAAATTTAATGCCATTAAGCAATATCAATGTAATATACATGAAAAATGACACATACACATGCGTGTGCATGCATGCGCACACACACACATACCCACACACGCACGCGGCAATCACACACGCACGCACGCATGTGCACACAGACACACACACACACACACACATATATTCACACACACAGACACACGTGTGTACATAAGCACACGCGTGCACGTACATGCACATCAATAGGATGTGTGCGAACTGTCAGTGCTGGTCCACTTTCTGAAATAATAAAGTTTTGACCTTCAATAAAAATGGGGAATTAGTGAAATACAAGGAAGTAAATCTAAAAACAACACTGTTAAAAAGAAACAAAATAGCCTTTCAAGATATTCAGGAAAACCTAAAAAGAAAAAAAACAAAAACTGTGGGCATGCATGCTGCTATGATGAACATGTATGGTGTGCTGGAAAGTTCAGAATGTACAGAGAAAATGAGGCACATAAACATGGATATTAAAACCATGCATCTGACCACATGCTGCATTGTTTCTAAATGATGCATAAAACATTAAGAGGTGTTATACTTTTCTTTGTACCATGCATCAGACTGCATGGATGCAGTAACCAATATCGCAATCGAACAATTATCTTGAGAGAGAGAGAGAGAGAGAGAGAGAGAGAGAGAGAGAGGGGGGGTTGCTGGGTGGAGTTGGAGGGCTAGGATAGGGAAAGGAGGTGACAGGTGTCATATAAGTGTGCGCTCACATGTGTATATGTGATAGCTTTAAAGAGTGGATGCATGTAATCTTCCTTTTAAACAAGTTCAGCAAAGATGCTGTGACAACCCCAATCAGGAGACAGATCCACTGATGTATTGTGTGTGGAATGAAGGTGGACTTTCTGTACTGAGAGTGGTGGAAGACATCAAAGGTAACGGAGATACAGTAGCTATGGGTCTTCTGGACCAAATGTGATATTATACAGGGTGGCAAGTCTGGCCTCCATGCACCAAAAGTCCAGTAAGCCCATTTAAGCTGCCACAGCAGTCTTCAGATCTTGTGGTCTGGCGGAAGTTCTGGTAAGTGGTATACCCACCTTGCAGCTATTCTCCAGACTTTTCCATTGAGTCAATGCTGGTGCTGGTGGAGGGGATCTAGGCCTGGGCTTGTATGTTCTAGCAAAGTCAAATGCGGGCAATGTATGTTTATTCCTTGGTTTTCCCACCGCCGGTTTCTAGATTCCTTCACAGGAAAACCTGTGTCTTGTTAGTCAAACTTAACATATTCTTGATACTAGCATGCCACTTCAGGCTGGCGATACAATTGACACCATATTTTGCTTCAGCCACATTCTGGAGTTGGCGTCCGAGCAGGATGTAGGCCTTCACCAGGGTTGTTCTGTGCCTTGTCATGTGCAGCGTGTGACATATTCCACTTTTGTTCCCAGGATTCATGTTTCTCCACGTCTTCTTGTGACTTCTTGTTCTGAATAATTGGGAGTTCTTAATGCTGTTGTGACACACAGCATTGTCAATGAAGAGGCAGTCTATGGAATTCAGACCAGAGGGCAGGTCATTGATGCACAGCAGGAAAAAGGACAGACCAAGAATGAAGCCCATGGGGATGCCTGAGTGGACGTTGCTGAGTCAGACTTCATATTTCTAACCATGACAGCCTGCAATTGGTCTGTGAGGAAGTTCTCAATTCACTGGCACATCTCCTCAGAGACATGACTGTGTCAAACTTGTGAATAAGGAGGGAATGACAGACCTTGTTGAAAGCTTTTATGAAATAAAACACAATGATGACTTCCCGACAGCCCTTTCCGTTGTTTTGGAAGCCTCCATCAGAAATCCCAAAAGCTGTGATTCACAGGATCAGCCTCTTTGGTCCCCATGTTGCTGGGGATATAGAACCTTGTTATCTTCAGCGTAGCTGGCGGTAAGAGAAGGAGAGGAGGGGATGGTGCAGGATGTGAGGCAAGCAAGTGTGAAAAGAGAATGTAATCGAGTGAAAAGCATGTTCTTATGAAAAGAATTGTCGATGCTATACACATGTTAATGCTACCTTGCGTAAAGGATCAAAGTTTTTTTGTTTTTTTTTTAATGGGAGGAGGGAGGGGTGGTGGAAGATAAACACTTTTAAACCATTTCCATTTCTTGTCAAAGCATTTTAACCTGTACATGAAGACTGGGTTCTCTCTCATTATGTCAGCATTGAACATTCATGCCGACCTCAGACCTTTAAATTTCCAACTCAAAGCAGGTGTCTTCAGCTAAGTGCTCACAATATTCATCACATATCAACTTTGGCCTTGAGACGCATGACCATCCTGGAAGTGAGGGTTGAAATTCAAGCAGTGGTGTGGAAAAAAAAAAAAAGACAGCAGGAATTATGACCTGTAAACGTCCTGACTTCTTAGAATGTATGGATTTAAGGGCCAAAACGCACTTGCAGAGGGGGACTTCTTCCCTGAAGACCTACTGCCATCCAACTCCTCAGAGTTTCCACCTACTGAACAGCTGAATGAAACAGTCACTGTAGAAGAAATTTAAGTGTATCTTTCCATCAGAGAAGTACCGAACAAGAATCATTCAGTTTTCATGAAGTTCTTCAGTGGGAAAGCACATCACTGACAATAGGAAGAATCGTATGGTGTCTAGGTTGATACGGTCAACAAGAGGATAAGGCAAACAATCAAACTGAAGGCATTGAAACATTAATCTCTACATAGTCGAGAAATCAGGCATACGCTGGTCATCATCCACAATACTTGATAGATGAAAATAAAGAAAGTTTGGACAGTTTTCATTATTTACCCAACCTTTTTCACTGTGATTTCTTTATTTTCCTCCTATTTGAAGAAATGCTAAGCATCTTTTGCAAACTAGAACTGTTCTTGAAAATGCAACAGATCAATGTTTGTCAGATTTGTCAAAAATAGTTTGCAAATTACCATTGTGTGGTTAGTAAATGAAAATACTTCAAAAAGTTTGGAGGAAAAAAAAGGCAGGATTAAATTTAAACATTGAAAATCATTTTTCTCACCTCTGTTTAATGATGTTTGTGAGTCAATATAATATTTTATTTCAAACTTGTAAATTGTTGACAAAATGTCACCTTTTACTTTTAACATTTGATGTGAAATTGACTCTAAAAACATGTGCATGGCACATACCTGTAATTTTGACTGGTGGTTTGTACCCTGTAGAAATTAACAAAAGAGATTATTGTGTCACTGAATTGTAAAATAAAAAACTCAGAAAAACGATAAAACATTCAATTGAGCAAGGCGTTTCTGTTATGCTGGAATAAGTACATACCTGGACAAAACGCAGACAAAAAAACCTTGTCCCTCAATCCTCGAAGTTCACTGAACTCCTGGACGGCAAATCGATTTTCCTCCACTGGTTTGCTAGCGATGCCGTCCAGCTCTGTGGTGTCTGTCAGTCCAATACCAATAGCGTAAATGTGGATGTCTTGATCTCGTGCTCTTTCTGCTTCTGGGATGGTCTGCCGTGAGTTGATGTTGACACACCATCAGTGACAACGATGGCAATGTTGTCAACATTAGGGCGGTCGCCATTGACTGCTGTGTATACCTCTGTTCTCATGGTTTTGAGAGCATCCGCTGTGTTGGTACTGCCAAAACGATAAGGGATTTCATCAATGGCGTTTAAGACTTCTGCCTTTGTGTTGTGGTGTGTCGAGATGGAACATGACATGGTCTTCTGTGCTGTAGATGATAACACCCACACGCACGTTACCACTGTCAATGTCAGCGATTTCAAGAAAGTCCTTGACAAAATCCTTCATTAATTCAAAGTTTGGTGCTGTCACGCTTGTAGAAGCATCCAGGATGAAGACTAGATCGACCTGAGACCCAGCACAACCTGTAATATGAAAGAAAATATGGATTTTAAGACACTAATCAGGTATCTGTGAGTTGATTTATCATGGTGTTGAAATCAAAAGAAGAGCTGTGTGATTTCCAGCTGATACCACTATCCACAATACTCGAAGATTTGACATGGTATTGACATAGAAATAAACCAGATGAGATTTTTCATAGCTGTTTGCTTTAATTAATCAATCAGTGTCACTGTCCATGCCTTTAAAAAAAAATTTTTTTTTTTAAAGCATTATGTTCATGCCCTAAACACATTGTTGTATTTCTTATTTTTAATAAAACAAATACATTCTAAAATTCTGAAATGTTTCTGCATCTCAAAAGTATTTCAAATTGCAGAAGATTAGATGGCAGTTGATCTTTTACTACCAGAAGGCATCCAGTCCTGTTGTCTGCATAATAAAATATTTTCAATACCATCTGGAAGTACGATTATGTAGACAGCACTGCATCTGTTATTTTTTTGCAAAGGAGTTTCCACATTTCCCATCAATGATTTATCTTCTATGAACTAGCAGTGAGTCACAATGTATACTGTGATAATCCTCATGTCACAAAACACAGATAAATGGACATAAATATCATAATTACACTTTAAGGAATTACTTCATTAAAAAAAAAAAAAAAAAAAAGAAATCAGCAGTGGTGAAAATAGCCAAGTCTTTCAATTTTTCAAACTACCAGTTTCAATCAAATATTCAATCATGAAAAACTGGACCATTCGGCTATGTCACAAGATTATCATAACATGTAAAAAAAAAAAATCTTACTGGAATGGATTACAGGAGAATTAAAAATTTTTAAGTATGGACTTGGAACAGTTATGGAAAAAAAATCACATATGCATAACTGAACACTAGAACGGTACGGAAATGTAAAGTCTAATTTAAAATTTTTTGTATGATTGTTGCCTTAAAAAGGAATGTACCGTCCAAGAAAATAGCTGAAAATATAACAGGATATACCACAAACTACCCATTGTTTCTGTAAATAGAATGCGATCGATGGTCATATTGGAATCCTTTCTAAAAAAATACATTTGATGTGTGTTATTAAACAAAGCACTATTTCTGTCAATCACTCTACCGACTATGGGCTTTCATATTCTAGAACACTTTGGTAAATGTGCGCTAGGTGTATCAAAGCAAATCATTCCTCAACCATTGGACCTGATGGTGGACAATTTGATGGGAGCAGTGTTATAGATTTATGAGCATTTATTGAATAATTCTGGATACAGTGTAAAATAACATGCAACACACTTATTGAAATCACCTGACTTTGTTTCAAAGGGGAAAGGGAGAAGCGATGATTTGTCTTTCAACTGTTCCACAAACACACACGCTCCAGATCTCAGTCATATTTTTCAGAACGAGACAGAATCAAAGAAGAGCAAGCAGTTGGAGGTCTTACCTTCCTTTTTAGGAGGCAAGTAATAGGAGGCAGGGTGGGCACTGAAAATTAAAACGGACAAAAATTTAATGCCATTAAGCAATATCAATGTAAAATACATGAAAAATGACACACACACATGCGCATGCATGCATGCGCGCGCACACACACACACACGCGCATGGCAATCACACACACATACACGCACACACGTATGCACACTCACACACATATTCACACACACTGACACACGTGTATACATAGACGCATGCACGCACATACACACACATCAATAGGATGTGTGCAAGCTGTCAGTGCTGGTCCACTTTCTGCAATAATAAAGTTTTGACCTTCAATAAAAATGGGGCAATTAGTGAAATAAAAGGAAGTAAATCTTAAAACAACACTGTTAAAAAGAAACAAAATAACCTTTCAAGATATTCAGGAAAACCTGAAAAAAAAAACTGTGCCATGCATGCTGCTATGATGAACATGTATGGCATGCTTGAAAGTTTAGAATTTACAGAGAAAATGAGGCACACTAAACATGGATATTAAAACCATGCATTTGATCACACGCTGCATGCTTCTAAATGATGCATAAAACATTAAGAGGTGTTGTACTTTTCTTTGTACAATGCATTAGACTGCATGGATGCAGTAACCAATATCTCAATCAAACCATTATCTTGAGAGAGAGAGAGAGAGAGAGAGAGAGAGAGAGAGATGTTGCTGGGGATGAGATGGAGGGCTAGGATAGGGAAAGGAGGTGATAGGTGTCATATAAGGCGTACTGTACTGCTTGTCCCACCATCTGAAGAGATAAGACTACGACCAAACTTCCTATTATAGAATCAGCTCATCCTTGGAAAGTGGCTGCGCCTAGCTCCCTCGGCTTCGAATGGTGCAGGGACAGATATGTGTGCGTGTGTGTGAGTGCGCGCTCGCGTGTGTGTATGTGATAGCTTTAAAGAGTGGATGCATGTAATCTTCCTTTAGAAAAAGTTATTCAGCAAAGATGCTGTGACAACCCCAAATCAGCAGACAGTTCCACAGATGTATTGTGTGTGGAATGAAGTTGGCTTTCTGAACCGAGAGTGGTGGAAGAAGACATCATAGGCAACGGAATTACACTAGCTACGGCTCTTCTGGACCCAGTGTGATATTATACCTGGTGCCAAGTCTGGCCTACATGCACCAAAATTCCAGTAAGCCCATTTAAGCTGCTAAAGCAGGTTCTCAGATCTTGTGGTTGGGCGGAAGTTATTGCAGTACGTCTCCAGACTTTTCCATGGAGTCAATGCTGGTGCTGGTGGAGGGGATCCAGGTCTGGACTTGTGTATTCTAGCAAAGACAGATGCAGGCAATGTATGTTTATTCCTTGGCTTTCCCACTGCGGGTTTCTAGATTCCTTTGTAGGAAGCCCAGGGTCTTGTTAGTCAAACTTAGCATATTCTTGATATTGGCATGCCACTTCAGGCTGGCGATACAATTGACACCATGATATTTTGCTTCAGCCACATTTCTGGAGTTGGCGTCCGAGCAGGATGTAGGCCTTCACCAGGGTTGTTCTGTGCCTTGTCATGTGCAGAGTGTGACATATTCCACTTTCGTTCCCAGGATTCACGTTTCTCCACGTCTTCTTGCGACTTCTTGTTCTGAATAATTGGGAGTTCTTAATGCTGTTGTGACACACAGCATTGTCAATGAAGAGGCAGTCTATGGAATTCAGTCCAGAGGGTGGGTTGTTGATGCACAGCAGGAAAAAGAACAGACCCAAGAATAAAGCCCATGGGGATGCCTGAGTGGACACTGCCGAGCAGACTTCGTATTTCTAACCACGACAGCCTGCAGTCAGTCTGTGAGAAAGTTCTCAATTCACTGGCACATCTCAGAGATTTGACTGTGTCAAACTTGTGAATAAGGAGGGAATGACAGACCTTGTTGAAAGCTGTTATGAAATAAAACACAATGATGACTTCCTGACGGCCCTTTCTGTTGTTTTGGAAGCCTCCATCAGAAATCCCAAAAGCAGTGATTCACAGGATTAGCCTCTTTGGTCCCCATGTTGCTGGGGATATAGAACCTTGTTATCTTCAGCATAGCTAGCGGTAAGAGAGGAGGGGATGGTGCTGGATGTGAGGCAGGCGAGTGTGTGAAAATGAAAGGGTGTAATCGGGTGAAAAGCATGTGCGCACACACACACAAACAAGCTTGGACAGATCACATTAAAAGAATTACTCGTAACTTTAATATCTAGATGGGCTACTTATTCATGTCACACCCCCCCTCCCCCCACATGCACACACAGACACACAAACGTGTAGACTGTAAGGTAAAGTTATGCAGATAGATGGGCACATTTCCTTCTTATCAATTCCAAAATACACAGATTTTGTAGGGGAAAAAACTGGAAAAGAGAACTGTAACAACAAAATAAATGGTTGCAAATTAACACACAAATAAAAGTAACAGAAACATAGAGATACCTGTTATATCTGGTTGGTAGCCTGCGAATGAATTGTGAAGCATTTATTATTTCTTCCTACTGTCAGATACTAACAACATGAAGATGTGTGCAAATTCCAAAAGAAAACGAACCCAATAGGTACAGCAAAAGAAGTCATACATTTTCTCTTAAGGGCACAAAAAGCAAACTGAATCATTTTGTAGAAACCTGCCCAGCCTCATACATTCTTCTGTAAATACGTGAACATGTGCATTTAGACATGAGTGTCATGAACAACGGAGGGTTCTGTTGTGTAATATGCCCCCCATCCCCCTCTTCAGTCCTCTTCCCTCAGCTACTCTTGACAGGAAAACAAAATGACAGTTTACGTAGTTTATGATGAAAGATCAGATATTGGTTAGTTTCAACAAAGTGGAAAATTCCCAAACTGAAAATTTTGGCAGGGTCGACGGTTGTAGCTTTCTAAACATTTCTTCTGGAGACATATTGTATCACTATCTTTTTCAGTATCATCAACATCACTATCACTGTTGTTGTGTTATATATAACGATTAGGCAATGTAGTTGCTTTGGCATCAGTTGACAGGAACCCTCCGATCAAGTCTTACGAAACAGGGACATATGCAAAGTGGCAAGTAAATACCAGTCTCCAAAAGAGTGTTAAAGAAACACTGGAACTAGGAACCATGTAGGAGAATAGTGGAAAAATTCATCTCAGTAAGAACTGGTTTTCTGTCTACGCCCAAACATTTTGTGTTTTCAGGAACTACATAGTATTCATTTCAGATTGTTTGCTGCTCTTGTCGGGGAGATTTGTTAAAAACAATCTGATAATGTGATAACAAAGATATATAAATAGCGTAGATATTTACCCTTGGTTATTTTCAATGGAAAAGAACTATCAATGCTATAGATTTATTCAAATATTTTTTGTAAGGGTCAAAGTTACTGAACACAAGATAAATATTTTTTTGTTGAAAAACATCCAGTTACTCTGATTCAAATCATCATTAACAATATGGTGTACTCATAATAACATTTCTGCCTTTACCTTATGACAGGGTTCTTCTTGTTACGTCAACATCAAACATTCTTGCTGACTTGAGAGCTGTAGCCTCTGTGCTTTCCTGTGTAAGCATCCAACAGTGGGTAAAATCACTACCTTTTTTCTGTTTGAAGATCCAAGCGCTGAAAATAATGTGCAATGGTTGCCCATGTAAAAGACGTCGATGCACATCCATGTGAGATCAAAAAAGAAATCAC
>JADBJO010016186.1:0-41278 GCA_016801955.1 Conus betulinus | reverse complement strand
AACGCCTAATAAAATTTTTAAAGTGCTCAACCCCTTGGGGAGCAACATCCGTAAAAAAAAAAGTATGGTAAAAGGAAGTTTAAAATCAACAGATCTGTTTCGTGCGCTGGCTCTCCTCAGGATGGTTTTGGGTCGCCTACTGCCGGTTTTATATGGCCTAACGTCACTGTTTGCACGTGCGGATTTGCTGCACGTGTTGTTCGGTTTTTCAGGTTGTTTACAGTTCAGGGGTGTGTTTTTGCTGACAACGATTTCCATTTGTGCCTGCAGTTGTTTACTATTTCTACTTTAGTATTTAGGGTTGCTAAGTATGGTTTGCATAGTATTAACCATTTTTTTCTGTTCAACATAGGTTGCATCTTTTTTGAAATGTTATTGTATGGTGATGCCCCTTTTTATGATTTTTTCTAGGATATGTTATAGTTATTTTTTTTTTTGTCTTTAAGTCTCCAAATATATTTGCTCAGTTCTGTTTGGTTTTTTTGTATTTTTCTTTGTTGAATGACTTTTATGGTTTGCGTATCTGGTTTTGAAGTGATTTTCAGTGATCCCTATGTATGTTTCTTTTTTTCATTTTCTGATGTCACAGTGGCTTGGTATACAATGTTGTTATAGAGGCATTTGTTGCTTAAGGGACACTGTTCTTTTGTAGTACAATTGCAGGATTTCCTTTCTTCACCCTTCTTTGCTGTGTTGCTTTTTTCATTTTGTTGGATGAATCAATTATATTTTTTTTAGGTTAGGCATGCATGAATATGATAGTTTGATGGTGTTCTTGTTGAATATTTTGGACAATTTGTGTTCTTTTGGGAAGGATGCTGTCAAAATTTTAAAAAATTCTTTCCCTACGTTTGTTTTTACTCGTCCATCATATGGAGGGTTGTACCATGTGATTTTTTGATTTTCCCTGCTTTTTTTTTTTTTTTTTGTTTTCATGTTGCTATCTGGGTTGTATTGTAGTTTGTAGCTGTAACCACTTTTTTTGCAATGCCTCTTGGTATTGTGCTGCTGCTGCGTTGTTGAATACTCTTTCATTATGTGACAGATTAGATAATCTCTTGTTTATGCCATTGGGTATGGTTTTTAGTATAGATGGTGGGTGGTTGCTATTGATGTTTTACATAAATGGGAGTGTCATTAGGTTTCTTGTATGGTTTATATATGTAGTTGTTGAGGGTCAAGTGTTATGTCTAAGTAGTTCACTACCTTTTTGTTTGCTTCGATGGTGATTTTTAAGTTATGGTTTTTGGAAAATTTTGCATAGTTCTTTTTTTCTTGTTTTCGATGGTTCTTGGATTGTTGTTTATCGCGGCGAGGCCGTTGTCTCTGTCGTCTCTATGGGGTGTCCTATGCAGCCGTTTCTTGTGTTTTCACTTTGGCTTTGTTTTTTGGTTTGGCTTGCGTTCGAGGAAAATCTTTTTACCCCTCCTCGAGGAATCCCCTCCCCCTCCCCCCCCCCCCCCCCCCCCCCCCCCCCCCCCCCCCGGTCCCCCCCTCTCCTATGTTTCTCCCTATCCCCCGCCCCCCCCTCGTCTCCCACCTAACCTGTCTCTCCTCCTACCATTGTCTAAAAAACGTTTCTCTGTTCAGTACGTTGTATTCAACCATTGTCTAAAAAACGTTTCTGTTCAGTACGTGTCTGAGCAGAATGAGTAGTTGGTTCTTGAGCTTTAGTTTTCTTATATGCTAATGCACATTTCCCGATCAGAATGATATGATTTAATAATTTAATACCGAGACTTCAAGTCAAGTCTTTCCACCACCGTGGTTACACCAAAGAGAACGTTATTTAAAGTTAACTTTGTTTTCAGATTCAACTTTGTTAGTACATACCTTTCTACAACTTTTCCAGAACGCTATCACACCGGTGCATAAGGTAGAAGAAATGTTCTATAAAGTCAATTTCGTCCCCCTGCAGAAGGAGCATTTTATTATTATTGTCAACTTCCTTCATTTTGTGTGCAGCAATATGTTCGTCGGGTAGATATTATGTAGGATTTTCCATTGCAGTTCTCCCAGTCTAGTTTCCTTAGTTGCTTTTACCGCAAGTAACCATATACTCTCATCTAGTACAACGTTTAATTTTCTTAACCAAAATGCCTCTGCACATGACTGAACAGGGTTGTTTACTGACTCTTTTTTTTAAAAAGGCTGCAATATGTTTAGGTTTGGGTCCATTTGTAATGAAGTCTGGCATAAACAAGCTTTTCATTTTGGGTGTTCACAACAGTTAACAGGCCATCTTCTGTCCATCGTTTCCAGATGTTTGGTATAGCGTTAATCAGTGCGTTATGTTCGAAAAAAAAAGTACTGCGTGGTTCCTTCCGATTCTATCTGTAACTTCTTCTCTAGTCAGGAGTCTGTTTTCGCTGCTTTTATGATATCGCTCATTCGTTCCAGTCCTGCTATTTTTCCACAGGGGAAAGTACAGCACTTTCTCCTTGAATCTGATTAAAGTGTTGTGTTCCAAAAAGTTGTCTGCTGATATTTACTCTGTCCACATCAACTAGGCTCATACATGTTTTGTTTTTAAGATAGTTTTGTACTACCGTTTTCCAAAAGGAGCTTTTTATCTTTTCAGTTCCCACGACTTCATTCAGTTTACAGTTTATTTTCAAAGCATCCTGAGCCACTTAAGACCGTACTTATGTGCCATCTCGGTATCCGAGCCCATTTCTTGTCTGCACTCGTCAATAAACTTCTTGCCCATTCCAAATAATAGCTTTCTTGTGTCCTTTGTAAGTTAACCATATTTAGCCCACCATTTGATTTGTCATCTTCCATAATTTTTTCTTTTAATTGTTTTCAAAAGCTTTTCTATAACTAACTTTTCTTTGCAGAGAAAATTTATAACCCATTCTGTTGACTGCAATAATGACATGTTCTGATAAGCCAATACTCTGCATGACAAAAATCAACTGTGATAACAGAAATGTTTTAATAATGATTAATTTCCCATTGATTCCCAAGTCTCTATGGCTCCACAGTTTTACATAAATTTCGATTTTCTCGATTCTATTTTTTTTCCAGTTGCCCTCAACATTTACAGCGTTTTTATCACTTGTGAAAAATATGCCCGGTATCTTCAATTTGTTTTCTGTTTTGAATACAAGATTTCGTTTCTTGTCTTTGACTGCCCACCAATCTCATCGCTTTAGTCTTATGGCAATTCAATTTCAGTCCCGAGAAACCTGTGAATGTCTATATCTTTGGCTAGGATCATGTCTTCACTGTCCTTCAGAAACAGTGTTGTGTCGTCGTCAGCAAGTTGTTTAATTTTCAAATTATTATTATTATTATTATTATATTATTATTATTGTTGTTGTTATTCATGTTGCTATCAACTTCAGGTAGTTTTGTACCTTTAATTTGACTATGTCTGATTTTGATTGCAAGTAGCTTCACTGCTAGCACGAAGGCTAGTGGAGAGAATGGACATCCTGTCGAATTCCCGCAGTAAATGTTGTTCTGTACAATTCTTAGCCACTGACAATGCTTGGGTTATTGAACAGCAGAGCTGACCACTCAGACTGTTCCATATCTTTTGATCTCCCTTGCATCCTTGAATGGATCCTCAAGCATAGGCCCAAAGATTGTCCCCTACATTTTATACTGTTTGCATGATGCTTTTAGTTTTTCAGCAACTTTTTTTCCCTCTCCACACGTTTGTTTTGTTCCACTTACTACCCTTCGCTGACTGCTTTGGGGTGTGCTGTTGGATTCTTTTTTGAATCCTTGTGGTGAGAACACCACCGAATTATGGACTGTGGTGTGTCTCTATTTGACACCAAGAGCACAGACGCAACCAATTGTGTCTCCCTGATGAGTCCGATCCAGCAGACGAAAGGCCCTAGGAGCAGGCAATACTAATAGATCCCCCTTCAAAGGAGGGCGGGGTAGGTACGATGGTTCCCTCAGACAGCTAGAGAAGGGTTTTCCATATTTATAATACATTCCCCCATTTTCTTCATATTCATTTTTTTTTTTTTTAATTCTAATCTTTGCCAAGTCATTACTATAATGACTGAAGAATTGTTAGCCTCCACTTGTTTTCTCTCACTACTTAATTGATCAGCATTATATATATATATATATATATATATATATATATATATATATGTGTGTGTGTGTGTGTGTGTATTCAATTATAAACAAAGTTTATATATATATATATATAGATACAGAATGATTCACATATCCATGAAGTTTGGGCAATATATTCAATTATAAACAAAGTTTGCTTTTATGTCTTAGATTGAAGAAACAGGGGTATATATATATATATATATATATATATATATATATATATATATATATACACACACACACACACACACTTTTCTAAACTCTCCATGTTGATAGAGCTAGCAGGTCAGCCACTTTTGCGTGGTAGTGTATGTGATACCAAAGGAGAGTTATAGCAGTTTTATGTCTTTTATACATAAAAAAGCCTCCAGGTCATTTTCCTTCTATATTCCATCCACACACACATAACTTCTCCCTCCATCACACACACCAACCTCTTCTCCGACACCAACAAAACGAGTGTGACTCACAGTAATTCTTATGTTTTACCTTTATCTCTTTCTCCGACTTTCTCTTGAAAACAGACACACGAATATGAATATAAAAACAGAATCACACGCGCGCGCACGCACAAACACGCAAAGCAAGCATGGGTGCGTACGCACGCACACTCACACACATGCACACACGAATGCGCATGCACCTGCACACACGCAGACATACGCGTGCGCGCCCGCGCGCAAACACACACACACTTTCTCTCTCTTTCACTTTCTCTCTAGGATACACACACACGCATATGTACAGACAGAGACGCACACAGATACACACACACGGACGCACACGCGAGCGCGCGCACACACACACACACACGTACACGTTAGGCACGCACAGAGGCGCATGTGTGTGATGTGAACGCATGCCTCTGACACGATTTTTACTTGAAAGGTACAATTCATCATTTGAAGATCTGTTTTAACATATTGCTTGACATTTATAGTCGTTGACAGATATCTGACACAATCTTGAAGCTGTCTGATTTATGGCCAACAGCCTGCTCAGCACATACTGAGCAGCATTGATATCTGAACCCTTGCTTTTTAAATATTTAATGTATGTGGCAAGGCTGCTTCCATTCTTTTAAGTGATGAAAAAATAATACCTGTTGCCATATTGTGACATCGTATACAATTACAATACAACAGACTGCTCTATTTCTAAACGAGGTTCCATTTGAAAGGACATTGCCATACGGTAGAGATCATCCTTTGCTTTTTTCCCTTTTCCAGTAGGTTTTTGTTTTGTCAAAGTGGGTTTTACTTAATTTACTGAGAGAGATGGGATAACAGCTTTATAAATTATGATATCACAACCACTCAAAGAAGAAAATGGCCTACAGCAACTCCTCTCCAGACCAAGCTGTTTGAAAGTAAATTGAGTCTAGAGGCCTTGCCTACATTAGTATCCCAAGTTGTACGAAATAATAAGCTGAGATCAGAGAGAGAGAGAGAGAGAGAGAGAGAGAGAGAGAGAGAGAGAGAGAGAGAGAGAGAGAGAGAGAGAGAATGACGAGTAATGCTTCATTTCGTAATAGCTGACCCTTAAAGGTTAGACGTGTCAGTGTGTGTTCCAGTTTAGCCCTCTGCAACTGTCGATGGCTAGTCGGACGGTAATTTACCAAGCTGAAAGTAATAACAAATCACAACAGATAGCGTGATGAACCGATGCCCTTATCTTTCGCTGCAAACACAGTTCTGACCATTACAAACAAGATCAATAGCTTCATGTTAACGTCATTTGAAACGAACGTATTTTCTGTCTTTGCAGTATTGTCAGCTCTCTCTCTCTCTCTCTCTCTCTCTCTCTCTCTCTCTCTCTCTCTCTCATAAAGAATAAAGAGGAATGTGGTTGAAAGGTATCT
This sequence comes from Conus betulinus, assembly GCA_016801955.1. Lineage (NCBI taxonomy): Eukaryota > Metazoa > Mollusca > Gastropoda > Neogastropoda > Conidae > Conus > Conus betulinus. The sequence continues at coordinate 35,331 of JADBJO010016186.1, read as the reverse complement.
CTGAAATTGGTACCCAGGGGATATGATCCTGCTCTTTTTGTTTCTTTATAACCGATGTTGTGACTGGTGTTAGCTTCATAATGGGTTGAGATTCCTTGGCGGCTGTGATCAACCTTCCTGGTTACTGTGGCTTGATTCAGTCCATGCATCATCAATACACCATCAACGATATTAAAATGTCACAGTGAATCCATAGTTATTCTTAAAAAATATATGATGATGCAATTCAGTATTTGTGTATTCAAGGAAGATTGACAGAAAGCTTTAAAAAGAAAAAGTAAAAAGTATTAGAAAAAAAGGTAAATGAAAAGAAGGGTGAATGATGAAAGAATGGACGGTGAATATCAATACTAGACGACGACGTACCTTTAAATTATAAAGATAGCAGATGATACTGGAACGGGAAACTAATAAAAAAGGGTTTTGGAGGAAACAAACGTAGACTAATCCACTGTCGCTTCCAAAACATGCAATAGGGGACATCTGTTCTTACAAGTCTGTTTAATACTTCCTTGTCAATTATATAAGTTGAGTGAGGTAAAATCCAGACAATACTTGTTTACGGAATCGATTATTGGTGTGTGTGTGTGTGTGTGTGTGTGTGTGTGTGTGTGTGTGTGTGTGTGTGTGTGTGTGTTCGTCAGTACAACCTTGAGTTAATCTGACAATAAATTGGTTTCAGTCAGTCAGTCAGTCAGAGAGAGAGAGAGAGAGAGAGAGAGAGAGAGAGAGAGTGTGTGTGTGTGTGTGTGTGTGTGTGTGTGTGTGTGTGTGGATCTGATTTTGTACGGATACAATTGACCAGAAGAGCAAGATCACATCAAAACTGTTAAACAGATCTAACGATGATTACAGACATATGCCCTGGTGCAACATACTTCATAAACCAAACAAAAATTAACTTCACAACTCTGGAGATCAACACAACAGATTGTCGCAATGTAAACTTCCCAATGTCATTTGAAGTTCACCAAAGTATAGTTCATGGGATGTGTGATGCATTCACCACGTTTTGTCAGGTGCAAGTAACGTTTCCACCCGGTATGCACCCACTTGCACGTATACATTTAAGTTCATTCTGGTGTGAGTCAGGCGTGTTCTACACAAAATTAGTGGAATATGGTGAAGGGTTGCCATGGTATGTGGAGGGAAAATCCTCGGTTGCGTCTTTACGTTGCAATACATATTTCTTTGACGATCTCTTTGTGTATTCAACAACACGTTCTTTGCAAGTTTTAACTATGAACAAATCATTCGTTCATATTGATATCAAACCAGAACAAGACATCAATGTAATTACAAAATACATTTCTAAACATTCTTGGTATGTTACAGTACCAATGCTACCTTATCATGTTGATACGAATTGCGAAAGTGATTTAAAAGTACCTGACCGACATGTCGTTATCATTAGTATTTATCGAGCAAACTGGCCTGAATACTGTTCTGAGGGTCGGAAATCAAAACTGAAGCTGATTTACACAACACCCAACACATCTCAGCCGCGTGTTGCACGTGTATGTATGGACTGTTTTTCACCGGTTTTTGTCATTGAGACATCATACCTACGAATAACTTTTCCCTTTACTCGAACTGGTCTGAGCATTTATTTTGCAGTATTACCTGAGAATGACCAGCCGCAAAAACTGTCCAGCGGTATCTTTAACTGCTCAGTAAATCATTATTCTAAATTTCACAGCCACTTTTACTGCAACCAAAAACCAGAGTGTGAAGATGGACGAGATGAAACAGAACACTGTCCTTTTAGCAGTCCTGGATGTCAGGGAATGGTGGCTTCACGTAATAAATGTTTTAAGTTAATCACGTCGGAATTAAAGATACCTGTGGCGCTGCTTTCTTACGAATGTCAAGCAATTGGGGGAATACTGGCTTCAATTAAAACAAGGAGGGAACAGAGGGACTGTCTTCATATTCTTCAAAAGTTTTTTTTCGATTCCGGAAACACAGCTTTTGGTTACACCACAGGTGGGGTTGAGCAACTGTTTTTGTACAGCAGGTTTCGTAAATGGTCAGATAATACTTTGATCTACTATACAAACCACCTTGTAGTAAAAGGTGTACACGCTCCATCGAGAATCTTGAAACAGTATCTCTTTGAATCAATTGCTGTTTTACCAAGAGTTGTAACATCTATAGAATACATACGTGCACTGTGCGAAATAAAATCGCGGTCAGTCATGGAGTGTTCTTCAAACATCGCACTAACACGCAAACAGTCACTCCAAAAAACAGATTACCAGATACGTCACAGTTTTTGTTTCTGTGTCCAAACAACCAGATCACACACGCATTTTTGTCATGTGACGTTCACAGCCACTGTGGGAATCCAAGAGTTTCACAGTTCTGCACGGTGCCGAAACGTGACTGATCAGCAGACGTCTAAGGAGTTCTTTCCTGAGGGATTCACATTCTACACTTACGCCATGTTCATGTGTGATGATGACGTCACAACCGTACAATTCACATTAGCGTGTGACTTCCGTCAGGACTGTTCAGACAACAGTGACGAGTCATTTTGTGAGCATCATCCATCCACGTCATGGATTTCTGTGTTCCAATGGTCAGTATGTGTACATAGTCAACGGTGCAATGACTTTTCAGACTGTGTGGATGATTCAGATGAGATAAACTGTGATGAAGATAAGAGCAACCCATGTCCCTACTGCAGTAAGGCCAGTGATGGAGACAAGACAGGACGATTTTATATCAACCTGGATGGCACTGGATATTTCACTCAGGAGGTGATGAAAACTGACGAATCTTGTCCTGACAGCCATTACCGTTGTACTGCTGAGCTGTTGAACTGTCTTCCTATCTACACTCGATGCAATGGATATTCAGACTGTACTTATGGAGAGGATGAACAAGACTGTGAGCGAGTGACATGTCCTGGATTCTATCACTGTCAAGCTTCCAGAGCGTGTGTGCATGGAGACAGTCTGTGTGATGGGTGGGGTGAGTGTCCACAGCGGGATGATGAACTGATGTGTGACAGGACCTGTCCTCCAGGCTGTCTGTGCCAAGGTCACTCCTTCATGTGCAGTCATTCCTTTCCTGTTGACCGTTTTCTTCATCTTCGATACGTTGACGCTACAGGTTCGCTGATGTCACCGAGTGATTTTACCAAGATATCATACCTTGTCCGCCTGCATTTGTCTTATTGCTCTCTAGTTAATATTTCATATAAAGCTTGAAAATTTGCAGTTCATAGATCTTGCAAACAATCAATTGAGAACTGTCGATATAAGTGCTTTCTTTCTGTTACCTAATTTACACAGTTTGCAACTGAAACACAACCCTCTGAGCGAAGTAACAATTACAAATGTCAAAACCATTCACTTTGCCTTGAGGCAAGTTGATACCTCAAATACACGTTTAAACGACAGTGAACAATATTGTATGTGCATATCTTCCTCGTGCAAAGTATTTGAATGTTTCTTTTTCTGCCATCCGAGTCATTGGATCCTTTGGTTCAAGAACATTCCACTACTAACTGAATTGGACATACAGGGCAAATCCAGTGGCATATTTTCCGTTTGACGTGTATTCTGGGTCAACACATTTAAACAAGATTTTCTCATCGAACTACAGATTTTGCTGTGAAAATGTACTTCCCAAGGGTTAGACAAGTTGAATTGTTTTGCTCCTGACACTATACTTCCTTCATGTACAACACTGATACCAACACAGATGTACAGGCTTTCTTTTGGTTGATCAGTTTATGTGCCATTTTAGGCAATTTGCTTTGTTGTATGATTTTGTTTTTAACCCGTAGCATGGTTGGAAGAAGCTTTGTGACTGCCATCTCTCATCTTCAGTTTGCCAATGTTCTAATGGGAATTCATGTCAGCATTGGCCTTGTGTCAGATGCCTTGTTTCACGGAATGTACATCCAAACTGAACAATCCTGGACTAGCAGTATGCCTTGCAAGGTGACTGCCTTGATATCTCTTTTGTCTAGTGAAGTGTCCATTTTGATCATTTGGCTCATCGTTTTAGATCATATATCTACACTTTGTATAATGGAGCAGTCGTTACATTATCATGACAAGATAACTGTCGTAGCTTGTACATCTGCATGGATTGTCGGACTCTTGTTGTCGTTCATACCATTTTTTTTCCTGGATTGTCACACTGGGGGCTATGTGGACAGTCTGGTTTGTGCCGTCTGGCATTATTTGATCAATACGAATCAAACCAAAGTTTCAGATGGTTCACAGTTACTGTAACAGCAAACTGTGTTTTATCTGTAATGATTGTTGCTGGTCAGACTGCTATCTACAGGCAACACCTAAATACAGAATAACACTGGAATCTGCAAAGAGACCCTATTATTCCTCAGCCCACATAATAGGCAAAGTGGCGATGACAGACGCTGTGTGCTGGTTCTGCTTCGGATTAGTGACAATGATGTCTTCACACCATGTCACTGGATTCAGCAAACTCCATGACGCCTTAGTTGTGTTCCTGCTACCTCTCAACTCTACCCTCAACCCACTTCTCTACCTGTGGACTGTGGCCACACAGCGACGAGGACAGGCACAAGAACAGAGGGTGATAAGAATACTAACATCGCAACTTGTGAAGCAAAGAAAATGTTAATCTAAATAGTACACAACTAAATGAATATGAATAATGGAATAAATGCTTGAATATTGAATAAATGCAGAAATGAATAACTAGATAATTAAATAAGTAAACAAACAAATAGATACATAAATAGATAAATGGATAAATAAGTCAATAATAAATATATAAAGGAAATCATTGATAAATACATCTGTTAATCAAAGACCGATCAAGTCATGCTTCTGACGTTTGTTTCAAAACCTATCTCTCTCTCTCTCTCTCTCTCTCTGTCTGTCTGTCTGTCTGTCTCTCTCTCTCTCTCTCTCTCTCTCTCTCTCTCTCTCTCTCTCTCTCTCTCTCTCTCTCTCTCTCTCTCTCTCTCTCTCTCTCTAGCTATGCCTCAGAGACACAGCAGCACACACACGACATAAGCCCGTGCATAATATAAAAGGATGAAAACTCAGTTTGTTTCACAAGCGCTCAAAACTCATTTAAAGGAAAACCCCGTTCTCAACAGAAATGCTAGGAGATATGGAATGCGTCACATTATCAAAAGAAAAAAAAAAACATGTGGCTATGCCCCCACGTCGCAAGTTCTAGGCACAAATGTAATAGATTAAAGTCACACTGAAAGACACGATTAATGAAGAGAATACCAATGGAGAAATATGGGCGGAACAGGGCCATTGTGTCAGCAGTATCTCACAAATCAGGAGTTGCACAAACAATGATTATGCATGTATACGATTGATAGGAGAATCAAAAGAAGTAACAACTGCCTTTAAGTTTCCCAGGGCACAGTATACAGCGTGCTTCTGGCTGGCTTGCCGGGTGAAGGGGTCCACCATGCAGACATTTTCTTCAAAATCTTTGGCCACGTTGGACTTTCTCAGTGTTTATGTAGTGACAGTAAGCCTATAGTAATTGACTTTCTCAGTGTTCAGTGTTTATGTGGTGACAATTAGGCTATAGTAACTGACTTTCTCAGTGTTTATGTGGTGACACTTGGGCTATAGTCATTTGACCTGATAGAAGCGGCATATGGAAGAGAGGTTTCACCGGAAATAAGATTTCTGCCTTTCAGTTCAAACGTTCATTAATCTCTTTTTTCTGTACTTGTGTGATCGGCTTGAAGTGAGTTCTCAATCTTTAGCACACACACACACACACACACACACACACACACACACACACACACACACACACAGAGAGAGAGAGAGAGAGAGAGAGAGAGAGAGAGAGAGAATTGGAAAAAATACAAAAAATACGATACCCTAAATGAGGACCAAACTCAAAACCTTCAGATCGATTTGCTTGAGTGAAGAGGAAACTGATGCGCTGCCTATTGAACTGTCAAGAAATTGTGGGAGCGGAGGCGACGGAAGAGGAGGGTTAATGAAATTGGACAAATCTCCCTCCCTCCCTCCCTCCCACCCCCCCTCTCTCTCTCTATCTGTCTGTCTGTCTGTCTGTCTGTCTCTGTCTCTCTCTCTCTCTCTCTCTCTCTCTCGTCTCTCGCTCGCTCGCTCTCTCTCTCTCTCTCTCTCTCTCTCTGGGAGACGTGACAAGCAACCTGCAGAATGTGGATCACTGTGTAATTGTCCCATTGTTCTACTGTGGGGGACTGACATAGAGTGACAACCTGTACTTTTTGTCAGTAAGTCTAGCTGGTGCCTGCCTTCAGCCCCTCTTGTCTTCAGGGCGTCACGTGGCTCCATTTTGCCACACTACGTTACCTTTACGTTGAAGAGTGCCACGCAGGAGCCTGCCATACTGTTCACCATTCTGACACTATGAACTGAAGTTGATGGCGTCACCTTCAGTTTACTCCTCATGCTTTTGTTCCGATGCTGTTTTTTCTATGTTGTGAAGACATCGAGCAGAACCCTGGATCCAACAATCTCTGGCTGCTAACAGTAAACAGCCAGAGTACCACAACAGGCTGCAGGGGCCAGCAGGGACTGGACAGACAGCTTCCTTGGCCAGTGGGCAGACGACTTTGACTCCCCTTCAGCAGCCAGTATTTACTGTTGTCATGAAAAAGTTGACCACAAGTTTTGTGACTTAGAGAGAAGGCCAAAGGGCCTTCGGCACCAATTTGCTGTATTGTGTAGTGGGATTCATAGTCTGCGTGGAGAAGCGGAGATTTTGAGAAGGGACAACATGGGCTAAACAAAGAAGAGATCTGTTTGTTTGTTTGTTTTTTTTTTCAGCTCAAGTGGAAAAACTTGACAGAAAAACCCAGATGATTTAAAGTGTTGTTCTGAACATAACAATCTCATTTCTATGGTGTCCCCAGGCCCAAAGCAAGAGTCAAATGAACCAGGATAAGGGAAAGATACATGATTGCCAGCAAAAATATGACCATACAGGTAATGTTGAATTTGACTGTGTGCCAAAGTTGAAGTCGAAACCCGGCTGCCCCATTATTGCTGGCTGCTCTTTCATCTAAGTCAGCATCCATAAAACCAAAGCTAAATTGACAGGCAGCAATGTATTTGTTGTGCACGATTTCTTCTTTCGTGTCAGATCAGTCAGACATGTTCTCTTCACCTGTCTCTGTAAGGCAAGACCCAAGGTAAAAAAGAAAAACAAGCATCCGTGATTTTTGATTATTTGATATTGATGGGAGAGATGTCTTTTTAATGAAAATGGCCTGGCAGAATCAAGACAGGTGACTGTTGGCCATTTGATCGAACCTAATTCACAGTCAGGAATTCTTAAAACGGGAACTACCACAGTCACTCCACACCGATATACTCTTCGGTCTCTGGTGACAGTGTCACATGTGATCGGTGTTCTGTATGTAACTCATACCTAACGGAACTAGCGACGCTTTGCACGTGCAGGCACAACATTTCTTATAATTAAGAAAATATGTGTAGCTTTCTGGCTGGCTCTCTTTCAAAGACGGTTTTCATATAATCGAAAGTTATATAGAGCTTTCATTGATTTTGAAAAAAAAGCTTGGACTCGATTAACAGAAATTAGGACAATCAAGATAAAGATTGTGTAAAGGGTAAAGTTTACATATTCATCAGTTTTCAAGATTTATTTTCGTTCTCGTTTATCAGTAAGCTGGTCATTGAGTTAATTAACAACGAAAGATAAAGGGATTTGTTGACTCTTCATGCATTGACTCTTGATTAGACTGCTATACGCTGAAGACACATTGTTATAACAGCTGAATAGTCTTAATGCCCAGCGAGATCTCTCCAGCAGAACATTAATTTGTGTAAAAATAACTTTATGTTTTGTAACGGTGGTTTATTTAAGTGCAAAAAGAACGGTGGTTGTATGGTAGTGTTTTCATGCCCTGTTGTGAACTTATAGATATATTAGGGTATATTTTTCTCTACTCATCGCTCTTCTGTCAGCGTTTGCAAGGATCTTGCTTGCACGGTCAAAAATGTTTTGCTTGCAAGTTGTTTGATAGTCAAGTACAGCCAGCTGAAGATTCTAGATCGAAATCATGGAGATTAGAAGACGCTGCTATGTATTGTGAACCTATTAATATTTTTCATTTCAAAGAATTTCACAGATGTAATTAGATGAAAGTGTGATGACGTAGTTTATGGCGAGATGAATACATTCCGTATGTGTTCATCTCTCTCTCTCTCTCTCTCTCTATATATATATATATATATATATATATATATATATATATATATATATATATATATATATATATATATATATATATATATATATATATATATATATATATGTGCTAAGAATTCTTCACTCATATATATAATGACTTGACAAAGATTTTAACTTTCAGGAAAAAAAAGAGCAAGATGAAGAAAATAGGGGAATATGTTATACATATGAGAAACCCTTCACTAGCCGCCTGGGGGAACCCATCATAATCCCTCTCAAAGGCAGATCTATTAGTATTGCCTGCTCTGAGGCCTTTCGTCCGCTGGATTGGACTCATCAGGGAGACACGGCTGATTGTATCTGTGTTCTTGGCGTCAAATAGAGACACACCACAGTCCATAACTCTGTGGTGTTTCTCAGCACCAAGGGTTCAAGGCCATCTGCTGGGCTAAAACTGATTCTTTCCTCCCTCCTCCTAGTGAGTGCATACTCAGTGTTCAAAACACATGACCAGCCCTTATTAAACTATCTCTCAGTGTTAAATTTCACCCAGTGACCGCCATTGTTTATTTCAATGAGTGATCCTCACAATTATTGGGGACGCCCCGCTACACTAGTCACGCCACATGAATGTGCTTCCTTTTTAGTTGTGGCATGGGGAAATGATTCATATCACTAGACTACATGTGATGGAGTGTCACATGCCTTGATGTGAGGCTACGTCACATGACACATTGTTATAAGAAAAAGTGATGAATTTAGTATCAGAAAACGAGGGACGTAGCTCATCTGCGAACTCATGACGCTGATAAACAAAACATACAGAAGTATTCTAGCAATCGTTTGTGCTTTAACTTTCTTTTTATAATCAAACTGTATTAATGAGAGCATACCCTCTTCAAAAAGAGCTATGACCCCTCTCCCATCACCCTCATCCTTCTTCCCTCTCTCTATCCGTACGTTCATTTCTCTCTCTCTCTCTCTCTCTCTCTCTCTCTCTCTCTCTCTCTCTCTCTCTCTCTCTCTCTCTCTCTCTCTCGGTTGAATTGTGTATGTCCTGATTTAGTTTTATAATCTCTCATGTTTTGAAAATATGTGCTTACATTGTGCAACATTATGCATAAGAAACAAGTTTGCTCACCATGTTCAGCTGCGGCGCGTTGGTGTCAACTTATGATCAGACCAGCATGGGATTCCATCCATTTCATTAGTTTTGCTTCACTGGACATTTCAAGTTTTTCAGACAGTGTGACAATAAAAGGATTACCTGATTAATGCATGGGTAAGATGAAGGGGCTATGTTTACTTCTCCAGGGATAGAAATATCAACCAAAGCCAAAATTCCAAATATTCTGATGGGGAAACAACACGTGAAACCTGTCACCGCCACAGTAATACGTCGTTGAGCTATTACTATGTCCCTTGACATTTTTGGTGTATTGGTTCTCAATGCATTGGTTTAAACAGACCAGTAAATGAGGCTCTGTCCAATGGATACAGATATAAAGAGAATAAAATTAAGGAAAATTATTCCACCCAAAACAATAAGCTTTACCACTGAAATCATGCCTCGAAGGTGGCAGTGGAAAATGCGCACCTGTTGGACCACAGAATTCCAATTAGAGGTAACAATGCAAGAAACCAATCAACTAAGCAAGTCACTAGACAAGTCACTCCTGCTGACTTTCTCTCGAATCGAATCGAACTGTGTTGAATGGAAAGTGAGGGGCGATGAAATGATCCACAGTGATAGTCCAGATGGTCAGAGCTGACACTTCACTAGACAACAACCCACAGAACATTGGCCACCTTACAGTGTACAGTTTGTTCCCAGATGTCATCATAATGGAGGTGTCTGCTTTGGAAGATTTCATCAGCTATCAGAATGATGGCAACGTAGACACAGATCAGAAAATTAGCCATGGTCAGGTAGGTGACAAACATGCAGAAACTGCTGGATGAGGTCCTGTTCTTCTTAGACAAACGTACCTGAAGCAAAAGATGTTTCCAGTCACTGACAGACAGGTGATCAGCCACAGAAATATGAGGTATGCCTGTAAATCACATGGTGAAAGTTCGTTTCTTGTGGCATAGCAAGATGATACGTCACTAATAGAAGGAAGTATTTCTTTGTAGCAGAGGTTGGAATTTTCTGTTTCAATAGGTTCTAGTTGAAATGTATCTTTGGACATATCAAGAGGAAACATTTTTTCATAGGGCTACCATCCATGTACAGTACTTTCAAGGTGCTGTGTCGAATGAAATCCATGTAAACTAACAGTGTGAATGGACGCCATATTTCAGTTCATTTGCTGCAGTCCAGGCAAAAATGACAAAAATGCTGTTTGCAACACTGTCAGGGAGGTGTACGATAGATCTAGAATACTGACTGTGTGTTACTGCCTATCAGTTATAAGACCACTGGACACTGAGGTCAGCTGGTTATTGGGACAGGAGCAATTTTCCAAGATCTTCAAAGTGAAGAAAACGTGTCGCATTCATGTGTCTGAATTCATTACCTCTGAGATGAAAAAAAAAATCCTTAAATTCAACATGCCCAAGGTAGGCAAGATGGTTAATGAACATTTGTCAAGAATGAAATGAAAAAGGAGATCATGATGATTTACATCAGACAGTCTGATTTGTCATGACAATTGGATATTTGATCATACACACTAGTATGAGACATCACTTGCCAACTGTAATGCAAATGTATTGACACACACAGGATAACTGCAGAGGGTCTCGTCACTCTGGTCATGACAGTCAGGTAGGTAGTCACACACCAAGGTGAAGGACAGTGTAGCTATTCCGTCACAGCATGTGAATGTGGGTGATACTGTGGAATGGTAATCTGTTACGGATGGTGTGGTGGTGTGTGTATTGCTGTCTGACCCTCACTTTCAAGACTTTGGATGCGTGTATCGATCATTCCCTACTCACACCCACACCACACGAACAGCGACAGCCAGGCAGCACACAAACTAAATTTCTTTTCCTGCATGTGTGCTTTACATTAATATAACACAAAATCAATACACACGCCACCACACAGCGCGCCCGCTGACACACATGTGGCGGTACAACCAGAGCAAATAGCTATGTATAAATATGCAAGAGAGCTCAACGATCCCCTCTACCAGCTGGAGCTTTCACGGACATTCTTAGTAACACAATGTTCACACAAACTGAAACAGCATTTTCTTTTCTGGCACAGAGCTCCCTGGCACCGTCAGGTGTGTGCTAACATACACAGTTCACACACTCGGTGCACCAAACCCAAGTCACAGTCTATAGCACCAACCAGGGTACTCGCACGGCAAGCAGAGCCGCTACAAGAGCACAGTCCAAAGTTGTGTCAGGCTACCGACTTGGCGGTCAGCCACTCCACACCATCATGACGGAGAATACTGAGGCCCTTTACTATTCAAGTACACTACTGACCTGGCGGTCAGCCTCTCCACGCCATTATGACGGAGAATACTGAGGCCCTTTACTATTCAAGTACACTACTCACTTGGCGGTCAGCCTCTCCACGTCAGCAAGACGGAGACAGCGGCTGGGGCACAGGCTGTACCCCACACGCGATGGTAACCAGTTCCAGCCGGACTCAGAGGCCTCACCGACCCCTGGGGAACTGTGTAACTACATTGGCTACCTAGCCTACTACCTACATATTCATCGTTCTGTCTTGTCACTAGCAGTCACTCTTCACATAATACACTTCACTAGAGTTTGGGGAAATATACATATAATGTAGTCTACTAAATTTCAACATGATACGTGCATTACTATAGGAAAATTCCACACGATCCCACCCGTGAGTGATTACATTGAAGAATACAACAAATATTTCCTAACGTAAGCCTTTTAAAAGTACAAATATGCAGTTATTACAGATAAAGGAACGTTTTCCATTCATCCCATTTTATCACGTTGATGATCGACCATTACAAGAAAAAGAGATTTTTTTTTTTCACATTATTATCACCTGCCGTGTCCACAACAGCGAACAGAATGCACTTTCCAATCATTTATACAGAATAATTTTTCATTCATAACTTCCAAAGCTCACCAACATCCACACCATCATAATGTAGGGAAAAGATAAACGACGTTTTCTTTTTTCCAATGATACATTTCTTTGATTTAATCACTTTTCCCAGATCACATATAAATATACATATTCTCTTTTCCCATCCACTCACTTCATTCTTCTTATTCACCTCTCATCTCACACATTCACTAACCACACAACTTCCTACAGGCACCCTGTCTTGTCACGTCTTGTCAATCACAAGATCAGTCGAGGGAACATTCAAATAGTTTAGGCCTTCACTGAGAAATGACAATCTCATGATCACCTGTAGGAAAAACCAACTCCACTAGAACTGACCCTAACTTCCATTTAACTAGTTACATATACCTTATTTCCACCATATACCTTATTTCCACCAAACCTAAGCTGGGAGTCTCTCTTCGGCACCTTGGGGATGTTTCCAGGATGGCAAATCTACACAGTGACTAAAGGAAATCCTCGCTCACCTGACTGACAACAAAACGCGGGTATGTAGCTGTCAGGTAAACAACCAAACAGGTGAACAGGTAAACTTGTGACTTCTCAGAACCGTCCCCACAATTTGGGACGGGGGCGGAAATGGTCCGTCACATAATCCCAGAGTAGTAAGGTTTGTTTGGAACAGACAGCTGATCCAAGAAACTACCAGTCGTACCCTCTTCTCTGCACACATCATACTGGCGAGAACCACAAACTATAAATGAGTGTGTCCAGTGTCCGCCAAGACACTTGGTCATTGATGATTATACCATGGACACAGCCTGTATGCTGGACGTAGAATGTACGTTTGGCTAATTGGAGTATTTCCCAGTTTGGTTTGGCCTAAACAAACAAACGAAACCAGTGAACAGCGCTTTGCACAAGCAACCTATTTTGTTAGTCCTGCTATAAGAAAACTAGACAACTGAACAAAAATAGAATCAATATGATAATATTCTTTAAGTCTACAACATGTCACCACAATTACAAACACGTCCTTATCTGCAAAATGAAACCGTAATTGACCATCAAAAGCGTGAAAAAAAAAACACAACAGAATGTTTGTGCAGAATAGCAAGTGCGGTGCTTTAAGTTCATCGTTTACATATCTTTCTACCTATCTATCCATCCATCCATCCATCCATCCATCCATCTATCCATCCATCCATCTATCTGTCTTTCTCTGTCGTTTGTCTGGCTGTCTCTCTATGTCATGTGCACAGGATGTGTGAAGGTGTCGTGTGCACATGGTTGTTTTGTATATATCGACAGTCTTAAGATTGAACGTCAGAGGTATTGGGGTATTGAGAGAAAAAAAGATCATGTGACTGTACGGCGTTGTTTTTGTTGGGTAGTGGCCTGGGTGAGTACTGTTTGGGAGCGCTGCGCGCGTTATTTAACTAAGCTAGAAAATTTTATAATCACTTGCTCTACCAGAATAAGCACAATACAGGCTTTTTACATCTTGCCCTCGATGAAGCAGAAAAAAAACGATGATGACAATATGTGACTTCAAAATCAACGAACTATCTAAATAGTGAAAAGAATGTTAGCCTGAAATACAAAAGGCAATCCAAAATGACATGACAGTCAACCTTTCACCACACACACACACACACACACACACACACACACACACACACACACAGAGAGAGAGAGAGAGAGAGAGAGAGAGAGAGAGAGAGAGAGAGAGAGAGAGAGAACAACTTTGCAAATACATTTTTTAAAAAATAGAAGAAGAAGAAGAAGCATCATTTGTACTTGAATCCATATAATAATTTTGAAAACGTATAAAGAAGTTTATATGATGTTGTCATTAGTCACACTGTTTAGGAAGCGTAGCATCAGATATGAGAAGTATTGTTTTTTGGAAACGTTTAGACTCGAAATTACATTAAATGAAGACACTAGGGAGGAGGATTCCAGCCAGGGCAGCGCCCCTTTGGGCAGGAGAGGGCTGTTTGGTATCGGTATCAGAAGTCAATAATCCATGTTGATGAAGAATGACTCTGGCGCATTTCCCAAGTTGATGAAGAATGACTCTGGCGCATTTCCCCATGTGGATGAAGAATGATTCTGGCGCATTCCCCCATAATGTTATGATTCTACTGTATAACCTCAACTGTTGTGAATTGTGACGTGATTGGTCTCCTGTGTTGAGGTTGTAAGATAATGATATATGATATAATACGATGATGATGGATAGTGAAGCAGCCCTCATGTTTTATGAACGTTGCAATTGAAGGGGAAACAGTACCTGGTGTTACTTCCTTAGTGGAGAGGAGGTGAGTTGTATTAATTTGGTGTTACCTCCTTAGTGGAGAGGAGGTGTGTTTGTGTTTTCTGTGTGTTGCCTCCCCATTGGAGAGGAGGTGTGGTTAAGTTAATTTGAGAATTGTATGTACAAATTGTATTCGTTCTCCCGTAGGAGGAGGGGAAGGAAAAAAAACACACTTTTCGGTGTTGCGTATAAAATTTTATTTAACGCGCCTTGGGTGAAAGGAGTGATTGCGCGCGTTTGCAGAGTTTGCTTTGGCGGTGGTGCGTGCGTGTGTGGCACGACTCCGGGAAACATGACAGTCTGTCTGTCTGTCTGTTTGTTTGTTTACCTGTTTGTTTATCTGTTTGTATACAGTCGGGGGGGGTCAAAAAAAAACCAAAAACAAATGCACAACGTTTCGACTCTTAGAGTCTTTTTCAAGTGACATAAAACGACAGTACGCAAATTTTTCTGTGTTAATGACGTAAAGAACGGGGAGACGCAGATAAAACAACAAAGACGTCACAATAAATTTTGACGTGACAAGAACTCAAAACACACACACCCACCCACCCACACACACACACACACACACACACAAATAAATAAAATAAAATAAGATAAAATAAAGGAGGCTGGGTAGACACAGGCTGAGAAAGGTGAGTGAATGGAAATCAGAGGAAATCTGATTTGAAAGTAGACGGTTGTTGTTGGGGGTCAAAAAGAAAACAAAAAACAAAAACGTTGTGCATTGTTTTTGTTTTCTTTTTGACCCCCCCCCCCCCCCCCCCCCCCCCCCCCCCCCCCCCCCCCCCCCCCCCCCCCCCCCCCCCCCCCCCCCCCCCCCCCCCCCCCTTTTGTTTCGGTCTTTATCACCAATCCTCAAATTATATCGTTGTTCTGAAAAAGACCTAGTCAAGTGTTATCAATTTTAGCTATCTATTTGCCTAAGTGAGGAACAGAAAATACCGTATTGACCGTCTGCTCGTAAACTGTTTATTGTACGCCTCATTGACGCTTTTTTCCAGCGTCTGCAAGTAATAAATGCAAATATTTTCTTTCACCAGCATCATCTTGAAAAAAAATCAGAAGTTTAAGAAACCCCCAGTTTGCACATTCAATCTCGACCAGATATTCACAAAAATTCATTAAAAAAAACACACACACACTCACACATCCAATCCCATATTCCCCCACACGCCTATACTAATACATAAACTCGCCTAAACACGCACGCACACGCACACACACACACACACACCACACACACACACACACACACACACACACACACACACACGGGCGCGCGCGCGCGCGAGAGAGAGAGAGAGAGAGAGAGAGAGAGAGAGAGAGAGAGAGAGAGAGAGAGAGAGAGAGAGAGAGAGAGAGAGAGAGAGAGAGAGAGAGAGAGAGAGAAGACAGACAGACAGGGAATTAGAGAAGAAGGATAGATACCTACCAGAAACTATTTATTTAAGGGGACAAAGTAACCCCAATACACCTTTCCCCAGAACCCGGGTCACCCGCCCGCCTATTGTTTGCCCTAAATCCCACTAATCGCTATGTGCCTTCAAGTAAAAGAAGAAAAGAGCAAGGAACACACACCTACACATTAATTCACAGGACAACAACACAATTCATCCCTTTCACACTAAATGTCATCCACACTCCATTCATTCAAAAATAGTCATCCATTCATACTGTCTTGGCTGGCACACAGCTGCTTCCACGCCTTCCACACACACAGCTCAAAGTCACTCAGCTCATCTGTCAAGGGAGTCCAGGAATCACGTCTCGCAGTAGACCCCTTGGAGGACTGCTCCACGGTGACTGAGTCCGTCAGCTGCGTCGCCGGTTCAGGTCCCCGCTGCTGGCTCAGCTGCCAGTCGCCAAGGTGACCGAGCAGCCAGCCCCCCGATGGACCTCAAGCGACGACCTGCATTGGTAGAAGGCGCTGGAATGCGCCCAAAAAACCAGAACCAGAAAAAAAAAAAAAAAACCAAAACCGCCCTGCGGCGAAGATCAGTGTCTTTCAGAGAAATTCTCCATATAAAACCTAAATGTGTAGGTGCAGTGAAGAAAGACATGAAAACAGTGTGTGCGAACCATTTTATATTATCACTTAATTTCTCTCTATGTTAAAATATAATTTGAAATCTACATTTAATTTTTAGAAAAAGATTTCCCCAGTTTTGTTTTCTATGTGTGAAAATAGAAATTAACTCCCTTTATTTTCCCCCAAAAAAAAAAAAAAAAAAGCCCTCGTTCATCCTTTCATACGTCCATCCATAAAAAAAAAATATCAAACATTAGGACAGACAGGACGAACAGGAACAGACAATACGAAAGGAGCGGGGGCCAACGCGGGCGTCGCGATGGAGAGATCCCTGTTTCCGACTTAATATTAGTCGAATGAACACCCTATTTACGTCCGCATCCATCTCGCATGTCTGTATTTCTAAATTACAAATATTTTAAAATAATAATATAAATTCCAACCAGTCAGGCACCAACATATCCAGCAAGACTTCTGGGCTGTCAGAAATCAACCATCCATATATCCTCCCTTGGTTAACAGCAGCGCCCAAAACCATTCTAGCACAAAGACAACCCTATAGTCCTGGTGCCACAAAAGATACGGAATTTTTACAACCATGAAATGAGCTTCTCCTTACCCCAGAAATCACTCAGGAATTGGGTAAAGGAAAACACAAAAATAGAGTCGGAGTACATAAATCACAATCGGAACACTCTCCGAATGGGCAGAAAACTATTCGAGAGCGCTTCGCAGACACGCCTCGACTACACACCCTTTTACAAGCAGGATGGAAAATGGATAAAAAAAAAAAAAAAAAAAAAAAAATTTTTTTTTTTTTCTCTTCTCCTCTTTCACTTGCGAAAAGGGTGGTTCACACAATAACAAAAATACTTTCTCTATATACAGAAAAATAATTCTTACCAGAACGGCGGGTGGTCAGAAAAGGAAGTGCCGGCCAGCCCCCAGTCTCGACGGAAGACGGGACTCGACCAACCAGTCCCCACCGAAAGGAACTTCAGGTCCTGGACGACCCAATGGAGAGGTGGCAGTGGGTAGGATAGAGAGATCCCAACAGAAGACCAGCGGCTTCCTTCGGCCGAACGAACGGCTAGGTCCCCCGCTGCAGCGCTACGATGAAGTAGACAAAAGAGGCCCACTACCCAAGGATGGGGATCCTTACCACTCGGCTGCCAGCGAATCGAGTGCTTAACCAAAACCCAAGATCGACCAACCCAAGATTGCAACAAGTCTGAATACAGTTACAGTCCCACCCAGGGACATCTCGAGAATGCCAACTTGCCGGAAAAACACGAGCACACAATCCGGCCTGAAACTCTGGCCAGGTATCTACAAGAAAAAAAAAAAAAAAAAAAAAAAAAAACACACCCACGCGCACACGCGCGCCTACACACACACGCACATACACACATACACACACGCGCACACACGCGCACACACACACACACACACACACACACACGCACCGCACCGCACAGCCGCGCGGCAACGCACACTCACACGCGCGCCGTATCATCTGTACAAACGTTCGCTCTCGCGTGCCCCTCACATTCAGCTTTTTTTTTTTTTTTTAATTGAAGGGGACAGTCAAGTCAGAGGATGCTGCAACCCCACGGACGACACGCTCGAGAGCATGACCTCTGTGCTCTAACCTCCACACAAGCTAAAACTGACACACTGTCTGTCAGCAACAATCCCTTATGTTATAAACTAAAGAATTTAAAAGGCGTTCGTGAGAGAGAGAGAGAGAGAGAGAGAGAGAGAGAGAGAGAACAAACTTTGCAAATACATTAAAATAAAATAGAAGAAGAAGAAGAAGAAGAAGGAGAGAAATGAAGGACGTCAATGAAAGATGGACAGGTGAACAGTATATCATCAGAAGATATAGAGAAGGGGTAACGAAGGAACACGAATGAATATTCAAATACATTTAAACATCATTTGTACTTGAATCCATATAATAATTTTGAAAACGTATAAAGAAGTTTATATCATGTTGTCATTAGTCACACTGTTTAGGAAGCGTAGCATCAGATATGAGAAGTATTGTTTTTTGAAACGTTTAGACTCGAAATTACATTAAATGAAGACACTAGGTCGTTCCACAAACAACCACCGGAATAAATGAGGCTAGATTTAAAAAGATCAATCCTCGGTAGGGGTATCTGAATCTTTCTGACATTGCAAGGCTGATGCATCGTTTGAGGTTGCCTGTGTCACGCCGGGCCACGGGTGGCCGTGTTTGAAGGTGGTGGAGGTGCCGGACCTGACCCCAGCCTGGGACGGGTGGAGGACCTCGCCCGCAGTACCCTTCCTCACGGAGGAGGATTCCAGCCAGGCAGCGCCCCTTTGGGCCGGAGAGGGCTGTTTGGTATCGGTATCAGAAGTCGATAATCCATGTTGATGAAGAATGACTCTGGCGCATTTCCCCATGTGGATGAAGAATGATTCTGGCGCATTCCCCCATGTGGATGAAGAATGATTCTGGCGCATTCCCCCATAATGATATGATTCTACTGTATAACCTCAACTGTTGTGAATTGTGACGTGATTGGTCTCCTGTGTTGAGGTTATAAGATAATGATATATGATATAAATACGACGATGATGATGGATAGTGAAGCAGCCCTCATGTTTTATGAACGTTGCAATTGAAGGGGAAACAGTATCTGGTGTTACTTCCTTAGTGGAGAGGAGGTGAGTTTGTATTAATTTGGTGTTACCTCCTTAGTGGAGAGGAGGTGTGTGTGTGTGTTTATTCTGTGTTGCCTCCCCCAATTGGAGAGGAGGTGTGGTTAAGTTAATTTGAGAATTGTACGTACAAATTGTATTCGTTCTCCCGTAGGAGGAGGGGAAGGAAAAAAAAAACTTTTCGGTGTTGCGTATAAAATTTTATTTAACGCGCCTTGGGTGAAAGGAGTGATTGCGCGCGTTTGCGAAGTTTGCTTTGGCGGTGGTGCGTGCGTGTGTGGCACGACTCCGGGAAACATGACAGTCTGTCTGTCTGTTTGTTTACCTGTTTGTTTATCTGTTTGTATACAGTCTGTTTGCCTATCTGTCGAACTAGCTATCTATTTGCCTAAGTGAGGAACAGAAAACACCGTATTGACCGTCTGCTCGTAAACTGTTTATTGTACGCCTCATCGAAGCTTTTTCCAGCGTCTGCAAGTAATAAATGCAAATGTTTTATTTCACCAGCATCATCTTGAAAAAAAAAATCAGAAGTTTAAGAAACCCCCAGTTTGCACATTCAATCTCGACCAGATATTCACAAAAATTCATTCAAAAAAACACACACTCACCACATCCAAACCCCATATTCCCCCACACGCCTATACTAATACATAAACTCGCCTAAACACGCACGCACACGCACACACACCACACACACACACAAAAACACACTATTTACAGTATTCAGTTAAGAAGCGAATGATTCTGTAACTCAAACCAGTTATTCCCAAATTCTCTAATAATCATACCCCTCAGCACGTTGACATGCTTACGTACCATCTTAGTATCTTGCACCATATTTGCAAATGTCCCCAAAGGCCTACATGGCTGGAAAAGGGAGTGTAGGACAGGTGATGGGGGAAGGCCACGTTTAGGGAGAGAAAAACAGTTCGATTAGGGAGGAGGAGGGGGAAGAGCGGGAGAAGAAAGGGGAAGGGGGGGGGGGGGGGGGGGCACAAGATTGATTTGTGAGATGAGAAAAGAGAGTGAAAGAGAGGTTAGAACAGACTTAATGGGAAAGAGGGGGGAAGGACTAGCAGGGGGGAGGAGCTCTGATGTTAAGAACGACAAAAGGAAGAACAAATGTGATGATGGGCAGGGAAGCTGGATGAGGAAATGGGGGGAGGGGGATGGGGGGGGGGGGGCTGCTGCTGGGGATAGGGGAAGGGGAATGCATTTAGAAAGTGGGATAACATGGAGGGAGGGTGCCAGCAGCTGCCGCGAAATATTCTGTCTGTCTGTCTGTCTGTCTGTCTGTCTATCTATTTAAGAACGTGTGCACGCGCGTCTGTGTCTTTGTATGTGAGTGTGTGTGTGTGTGTGTGTGTGTGTGTGTGTGTGTGTGTGTGTGTGTGTGTGTGTTGTGTTTCTGTCCGTCCGTCTGTCTGTCTGTCTGTCTGTCTCTCTCTCTCTTTCTCTCTCTCTCTCTCTCTCTCTCTCTCTCTCTCTCTCTCTCTCTCTCTCTCTCTCTCTCTCTCTCTCTCTCTCTTCTCTTTTGCCTTGCTTATTGTCATTCAACATTTGTGATAGTATTCCGTATATGTTTCAGTAAGTCTGTGATCTTCCACCCAGCTGTCCATTCCTCCATCCTTCCATTCATTCATTCATTCATTCATTTATACATTTATCTAGCTGTCTGTATGTCTTTTATCTTTTTTAAATGTTTCTTATTATTTGTCAATATGTATATTTTCTCATTTAGAGTTTTAAACTAGCTCCTGTTGTGTATGTATCAGTTGTATACTGTGCAATATATTTTAAGCGTTGCAATGAGGAGGTCTGTTTAAGCCAATGTACATCAGCTGAAGACCAGATTCGCATGGGTCTCCACCATTTTCATCAGTTTCTCTTCCTTTGACTTGTTCACTTTTTCAGCCAGTGTGTTGAACGTGTACATGAAAGGATTGACTGACGAGTTTAACGGTAACACAAAAATAGCTAGGGCCACGTTCACTTCTCCAGGGATGGGAGTTCCAGCCGCTGCGAAAATTCCACATATTCCAATAGGAAACCAGCACATGAAATCTGTTACAGCGACAGTGATCAGCCGTTGAGCTATGGCTATGTCCCTTGTCATTTTTGTCGTGTTGGTTTTCATTGCATTGGTCTGTACAGACCAATAAATCAGGGCCTGGCCCACAGAGATAAACATAAATAGAATGAAATTAAGTATGATTAATACACTGAAAGAATAAAAGCTTACCTTTAAAATCATGCCTCGTTACTGGCAGCGGGATACAGATAGCTGTCTGACTAAAAAATTCCCATGTGACGTCACCGGAAGCAATGGTAACAAGGCTAAACACCAACCAACTAACCAAGTCAACAGACAAGCCACTGCTGCTGACTTTCTCTCAAATCGAACTGTGCTGAATGGAAAGTGAAGGACGATGAAACGATCCAGAGTGATAATCCAGATGGTCAGAGCTGACACTTCACTGGACAACAGAGACAGAACTCCAGCCACCTTACAGACTACACTGCTTTTCCATGTGTCATCGTAATGAAGGTATCTGCCACGGAAGATCTCATCAGCTACCCCAATAATAGCTATGTAGACACCCATCAGAAAATCTGCTATGGTAAGGTTAGTAACAAACAGGCTGAAACTGCCAGACGAATTCCGATTTTTCTTACAGACATGTGCACTAAAGGAAAAGACATTACCTGTCACAGACAGACAGATAATCAGCCACAAAAACACTCGGTATGTCCACGACTGTAATAAGTCTTCACAAGATGAAAGCTCGTTTTTTTGGAGCGAAGCAACAGGACACGTCGAAATTATAAGGGAGTATTTCTTTTGCAGCAAAATTTGAAATTGTCTGTGATTACTAGTTCTAAATTAGAGATACCTTTCAAAATATCAAGTGGAAACACTTTTACATGGCTACCATCCATGTACAGTTCTCTCAACTGTTGTGTGAACTCAGTCCCGTCTGAGTGAATTGTATGAATGGGGTTAAAATTCAAATAAAGTTGCTGAAGTCCATGAAAAGGTAAGAAGAATATCGTTTCTAATACTGTCAGAGATGTATGTGACATATCTAGCGTTGTAAGTGTGTACAGGCGCATGTTAGTCGTGGGACCGTTGGAAAGTGAGGTTATAGGATTATTGGACAAGGATAAGTGTTCAAGATTTCCTAAGCCAAGAAAGCGCGTCACATTGATATGTTGGAATTTATTGCCATTGAGGTTAAGAATCCTTAAATTCAACATCGTCAGGTCAGGCAAGAAATGCAATGAGCATTTGGCAAGGATTAAATGAAAAAGGCGATTATGATTATTGACATCAGATAGTGTAATACCTGAACTCGTTGCATCCAAATAGCGGAGCTGAGGGAAAAGTGTAACAGAGAACGGCTTGGAGCACAGAAATGTGTAACCTTGACACAGACAGTCGACAGGAGCTTGAGTCACACAGCAACTCGTCATCACGCAGTGGACAGTGAGGCCAGTCATCACACAGGTGGTCACTGTGAACACAGATTGTAGACACTCTGCACCTGAAAAATCCTGGACATGTCAGGTCTTCACATCCTCTTTCATCCTGGTGGTCAATACAGTCGTACATCCCATTGCATCGTGTGTAGACAGGCAGGCAGTCGTTGAACTCACCAGGACAACGATAGTGGCTGTCAGGACAAGGCTCTGTGGAATTCATTGGAATGGATGTGAACTTTCTGATGCCATCAAAATTGATAAGAACAGGGGATGGAATAAATTTGAATTTAACGACTATATTTCTGAATACGTCACAATTGTTCTCATCTGATTCGTCTGGACAATGGGACGTTTGATCACACATTCTGTTGTAAGACAGACACTGACCATTTTTGCATGTAAATGTGTTTATACACAGGGGATATTCACAGAGGTTCTCGTCACTCTGGTCATGACAGTCAGGTAGGTAGTCACACACCAGGGTGTAGGACAGTGTAGCTATTCCATCACGGCATGTGAATGTGGGTAATACTGTGGTGTGGTGATCCCAGCTGTTATCTTTGTCTGTGTTAGTCAGTGAATTCGAAACATTGCAAGTTGTGACCTTTTCTCTGCATACTTTATAATGGCTAGAACCACACACTATAAATGAATGTGTCCAGTGTCCACCAAGACACTTGATCATACATTGTTCCAGGAATTCAACGTGTGTGTTGGACGTGGAAAGTGCCTCTGACTGATAGGAGTGCTCTTCAGTTTTGTTTGACCTAAATTCACAAACCAGCCCGGAGAAGAGCTCTTTGTGTATGCAGCATGTATTTGTTAGTCCTGCTACATGAACTCCAAATGTTCGAAACAAAACATTCTCGGTACGATAGCATTGTTTACATCCACGATGGCGTTGCATAATATTGATAATTTCAATATATGAAGTTCTTATGCAAGTAAAGATATCAAAGGAGTGATGAAGAGCAGTTTGCTTCTGCAGAATCACATGTCTATACATATTTGTTAATGACATATCATTAGAGTAGACACCAACCCAAAGTCTATGCAGTCTTAATCTGTGCATTTTTGTTTAAGGTCTTAAGCGAATCAAACCAGTCCTTCACACACTTTGGGAAATGCATCTTGCCCCCCAGTGAAGCACAGTAGTCATCACCTATCGCCATCTGATCACTGCCATTGAAACGGGAGGGAACAGAGCCCTTAACAAATTTGTAGCAACTGTTACACAATGCCACTAATCCCTGACACTGAGGACTGCTGAAGGGACAGTGTTCTGTTTCATCCCGTCCATCTTGACATTCTGTCTGATGGTTACAGGCCACGTGGTGATGGAAGCTGGCATAGTGATCCACAGAACAGTTCCACAAACCACTGGCTAATTTCTGAGGGGCCTTGGTCTCGGAAAAGGCAGAGAAAAACAGCTGAAAGCAGTTTCCTTTTCTTTTGATACAATTATTCCGTTTTGGCAATACAAGGGATACTTTAGAGGCGTGGATCACATGCATGAAGTCAGATGTATAATCCGTCTGTCTGTTCCAGACAAGATGTGTTGACATTTTGAAATGACCAGCGGAATACTCCATGGAATAACGTGACAGTGTGACATCCACTGAAAACTTTGCAGTTTCTCTGAAGCTCACTACGACTGCATTTTGCTGCTGGGAGGGTTAAATTCCTGTGCAAACAATACTGGTCAGACAAACTCGCATTTGGTCCCCCACTGTGATGTAGCCAGAGGATCGTGACGTCATAACCAGCAGCAAATGCTCTGACGCTTTGCCCTCTTTAACAGACTGACATGTTATGACACATTGAAATAAAAAACTGTTATCTCCTGGCCAGTAACCAAAATAGTAGGGTACACTTGCTCATGCTTTCCATGTGTTTTGTGTTGTAATATCAATGTTCAAAAGTGTAACCAGAATTGAATTAATGCTAACATGTGTTGTTTTATTCTATTGTTATCACCCTGTGCACGTGGTGAGGTCAAGTCTATGGACGAGCTAGAAACTTCCATTTCTTGCTGTCTACCGTGTTTGTTCTATGTGCTTCCTATCTACACATGTGCTATGTAACTATGTGCGGCTAGTAGTCTTTGGCTGTCGTTGGTTTTTTTAGTTCCATATCTTCACTTGCTTCAGTAAAGGACAAAATGCAATGTTCTTGTTTACAGTTTCATTACCACCGGGCTATATCTGCAAATAGTTTCATGGCGATTTGTTTCTGAAATGTTTGAAATGGCATGCCAGTGATAGGCCTTTGCAATGATTTTCTAGCAAAGACGTGTTTGTGAAGCACAGCTAAGCAGGAAATCATGTATGTATCATTATGGGCGAATGCAGCGTGAAGGAGTATAAAGGAGTATTACAGCATCGACAAGCAATATCGCCTTGCCAAATCGCCTCTACAAAACCCAGAGGAACGTGTTGTAAATGTACGTTGTTGCCACATTGATTTAAAGAAATAGGGCTGCTTCATGTGCGAACCACATTTTACATCAAACACTGTAATGTCTGTTATATGCATCATGATATGTGTGTCGCACATCTCCATTTTACTGCTGTACATTCGAATACATAAGAGACTTGTAAGACCAGAGAAAAGGAACTGAGACCAATGTGCCTGACATAACTAGATCAGTAGAATGTTATTAATACCTAGAGAAGGAGTCAGCAGATGGCTGTCGCGTAACTCAGCCAGAGAAAACACAACTGAAAAAGGTTAAGAGTCTTCAGACACTGCAAAAACATGGCGCTAAAGAAAGTGATGAGGCATTGCCAAAAGAATGGGCTAGTAAGAATAAGAAAGGGAAGAGAGAAGAGAATTGTCGGGAGAGGGCAGGATAGGGGATAGGACAACATTATCTCAAAAAAAGAGAACTTCCGAAGGCGTATGTGACTACTCTTCTGACAGTCACGTACATGATCTCAGTGTGTCAGTAGGAGTATAACCAGAGACTGCAACAATTACAATACTGGTCTATGTGGAGATGTGAAGTTGGCCGGGATGTGAAGTGGGGGGGGGGGGGGGGGGGGGGGGGGGGGGGGGGGGGGGGGGGGGGGGGGTACTTGCTGCCTTTCTCTCTCTCTCTCTCTCTCTCTCTCTCTCTCTCTCTCTCTCTCATGGACAGCAGCAGGCCCACAGCAGTCCAAGAATCAGCTGGAAGCCTGATTCAAGAGTTTAAAACCCATTTAAGCCTAGCGTCCCCATATGGAGACGGCAACAATTTTTAGCTTTAAATTACTTACAAGGACAAACATCTATGAAGTACTTGATTCACAGTTAATGGGAACTTACTTGCACTGACAAAATTACCGCAAGAGTTATTTTTTCCGTGCAACTTTAGCCTGAGGGCTGCCATTTGCACTGAAGATTGGACTTTTTGAACAACAACATCAACCAGTTTAGAAGGTAAGACGCTTTTTTTCTTTTTGTAAACCTTTTGATATAACATTATGAACAAATGTTGGTGCAGAATGTCTAATTTAAAACATGTGTGTCAGCGTTTTTCCCAATTGTATGTTGTTTTTTGATTTATTCATTGTTAAAGGTGCGTCCCCATGTGGGGACGCTAGGACTGAATGGGTACAGGTTTACACATGACTGTTTCAGCATGTTTCTTTGGATTTTTTTTTTTTCAGACAATTCACAGTAAATCAAGTCGTGGACATGCTGGATGATGACACTTCATTCCAAGCAGCTGATATTTTCATTGAGCCACCTCCTGTTGACCCCTTGACAGATGAGGACAGTGGAGAAGAGGATGGGGGGGAGGGTGGTATTCAAAACCTTAATGGCCGACAGCTAGCTGTGTCAGCATCAGCTACCATTGTTTACCCTGACGGTAGACAGAGAGTGGGAGATGAAGCAAGTCTAAAGGAAAGTACAGTAAGTTCATAATGTTTTGATAAAATAGTATTTATGTAAGTGAAGGGGGGGGGGGGGGCATAGCATGGTGTTCCACTATTCGTGATATTAGACACACACAAACAAAAAAAAAAAAAAACGTGTACGGAAGGATTGCAAGCGTGTACATGATGTGTGTATGTGTATTTGTATGGGTGCGCGTGCACGCGAATTGTGTGTGTGTGTGTGTGTGTGTGTGTGTGTGTGTGTGTGTGTGTGTGTGTGTGTGTGTGTGTGTGTGTGTGTGTGTAAGTGTGTGAATATCTTTACACAAGTCATAAGTGAAATTAACATGACACAAATTACTTATAACCAACAACTAACTAATCAATTAAAGTCCAAACGGATGACAGTATTAAGAAAAAAAACACACACACACACACACAACACACACACACACACACACACACACACACACACACACACACACACCCCCGCAAATAAAGTTAATAAGAAAAATATTATAAGTATTTTCCAATAGGGGTGCGTTCTAAGTGTATAAAGAAATCGTACGTTAAAGCTGGTGACTGAAAAATGGCCTGCACAGTATTTTGCTTCAATACTGGAATGATTTTTTTCATATCGTTGCATGAAACAATATGAACTGGAGTAATTTTTGTTTCCACATACGCAAACTACGTTTTTTTTATATTTTGTTTTAAATGCATTAAGTTTCCACCTGTGCATTAATGAGAGTAATCTTCTATTAAGGTTAAAATTTCTCTTTGATTTCTTTAATATCAAACTGTTCTTTACAGACGTGATCTACCATACTATATTCGAAAGCTTTCCAGATATGCAACTTAACTAAGTTACACTGTTCATGTACTGATAAGGGGGGAAATCAAACATCTGAATCAAAACTATTTTTGGCTCCACGTTTAGCTGCCCTGTCTACTTTTTCATTATAATGAAAAGAACAATGAGAAGGAATCCAACAAAAAGCTACATGGGTTCCTCTTGCAATTAACATGTGTATCATACAACTTATCTCTATGATCATTTCAGGTCTTGTGTGCAATTGAAAAACTTTTAATGCCTGAAGAGCTGATTTAGAATCAACACAGAACAGAATTTGAAATATTGTTTTTGGAAAGTTTAAAAGGTAATTTAAAGCCAGAGTATAGCTGTTAATTCTGCTGTAAATATCGATTTGTTTAATTCCGATATGAAATGATTTCTCTACTCTTAGTCTCTGGTCTGGTATTAAGAATGCACAACCTGTTTGTTTATCAATGCACGAACCGTCTGTGTATATTTTCAAATAATTTGAATAGTTCTTTTCAACATGGCATTTGATATAGCTTGCTAACATGTATGTTTTCATCTTTTTTTCATACTGGTATGTTCAATATCAAAATGTGCTTTATTAAGCTCCCATGGTGGTATAGGAGAGAATAAACGGTCTAATGGATAGAGCATCGTTATCGATTGAAACTCCAGAATCAGTAATACTTTTGATGTATGTAAGTTGCCAGTGTTTTTTGAGAAGCTATAGATTTTGCTCTTTTAGGAAAATCAATATCTGACCTCATTTTTATTTCAGATCTAATGTGCGTTTTATTAGTTGTACTCTTGATAACAAATTTACAACACGCTAACTCTCTGTATTCATCTAAGGGAAGCATCTGCGCTTCGTAATACGTACGAGAAGATGATGCATGCACCGGAAGGCCAAGTGCTAATTTCAATGCCTTGCATTCAATACTTTCAAGCTTTTTTTTCAATAGGTATTTGGGAGCACTAAAGATTACTTCTTGGGCATATGTTATTTTCGACCTCATTAAAGATTTACATAATCAATGTAGATGAATTTCTGTCCCCATTTTTCTTTAGAAATGATTTTAAGGAATTTAATATTTTCCTCGCCTTTGTTAATAAGTATTCAATATGAGCGTTCCATGATAGTTTAGATGTGAAATGTACTCCTAGGAATTTAACCTCTGTCACATATTTAAGAGGTGTTTCGCCCAATGTAAAAACAGGAAGTTTTTCTAGATTATTACTACTATTGAAAAGAATAATATTTGTTTTTTTTTTTTTCGATAGATAAGTTTAATCCATTTAACTTCATGTATTCCGCCATCCTATTTAGTTCGTCTTGATAGATCTTTCTGATGAAATTTATATCACGCTGTGGAGTTTTCTTTTTAAGAGCTACTTCCATCCACATGCAAATGTCATCTGCATATTGAACGAGAACTACCTTTTCAGATAACTTATTTGGCAAATCATGCATAGCAATGAGAAAAGAAGCGGAGCTAACACTGACCCTTGGGGGATTCCCATTGATAAAGTTCTACTGGAGGAATATGTTTTTCCTACTCTTGTTTGTATTACCCTATCTTTCAGAAAGCATGTAACATAATTGTATACATTTCCTGATAATCCAATATTTTTAAGTTTGTTTAACAGCTGTGAATGCACGCTTGATCGTAAGCCTTGGTTATGTCAAAAAAACGTAGCCAAGACACATTTACGTCTTGCAAATTGTTTCTTTATATTTGGTGTGTGTGTGTGTGTGTGTGTGTGTGTGTGTGTGTGTGTGTGTGTGTGTGTGTGTGTGTGTGTGTGTGTGTGTATCTGTTGGGTGTGCATGTGTATGTACATGTGTGTGCACGTGTGCGTGCACGCACGTGTGTGTGTGTGTGCGTGTAATATGTGTGAGTTTATGTGCGTGTTTCGATCTGATTGCATTCTTTTGTTTTTGAATTTGCACAAAGATGTATATTATGCATGTGTGTGTGTGTGTGTGTGTGTGTGTGTGTGTGTGTGTGTGTGTGTGTGTGTGTGTGTGTGTGTGTGTGTGTGTGTGTGTGTGTGTGTGTGTGATTCTAGGTGGCCAATGAAGAGGGATCTTTCCAGTCAGTCCTCATCGGATGGAGAACCTGTTCCCTCCACTTCCGCTGCCCCTGAACGAACAAGCCGGTTGAGAAAGAGGTTGCCACCTCAGGCCAGTGGTAAGACATCAGCAAAGCATAAGCGACCAGCCAAGACACCACCTGGTAACAGAGACTGGCGGAAGGTTGACCTGAGTACGAGACAAAAAAGTAAATTTCCCTGGATTTCTCCACCTGCGGATACATCCAGGCTGCCACAAGATCCTGTAGAAATGTTTGAACTGTTTTATGATGATGATGTGTCATTGAACTCATTCAGAATCAAAGTGAAGTCTACGCAGCATTCAAAGGAAACCATTCTTTTGCAGTGTCCAAGGATGAAATCCGTACATTTTTGGCAATTCTTCTGATTTCAGGATACCCAAACTGTTCCGAGAAGGCGTATGTACTGGTCAAATGATCCCGATGTTCGAAACGCGGCGATTGCAAGGTCAATGACCAGGGATCACTTTGATGAGATCATGAAGTACTGTCATGTTAGGGACAACAACGACTTGGATATAGATGACGAAATGAGTGAACTGAGGCCACTCCTTACTATGATCAATGAAAGATGCCTGAAATTTTTTTCTGAAAGAACAAAACCTCAGCATAGATGAAAGCATGATTCCCTACTTTGGTCGCCATTGTGCGAAACGATTTATCAGAGGAAAACCCATCCGCTTCGGGTTCAAAATGTGGGTACTGACAACTTCGCTCGGGTACGTGGTCCAGTTTGAACCCTACCAGGGTGCAAAGGGACGACAGGCAACAACCGAGTATCCTGGTCTTGGGATGGGCGGTTCCATTGTGATCGATTTGATAGCTGAGCTCACAAAGACCAGCAGGCAGAAGACCAGCACACGGAAAACCGAGCCTAAAGATGCTTTCCATCTCACATTTGACAATTTATTCACATCCCTCAAACTAGTGGACTGCTTGTCCAAAAAGGGAATAGGCTGCACGGGTACAATAAGGTCCAACCGGATTGAGGATTGCCCAGTTGTCTCTGTTGCAGCAATTCAAAAAGAAAAGAGGGGCACATACGACTTCAGAACTGACAACAACAGTGGCGCCATTGTTGTTCGTTGGAACGACAACAATGTTGTGAATGTCGTTTCAAACAAAGTCGGTGTGCATCCAGTAGAGACTGCCAGCAGGTGGTCCAGGTCTGAACACAAGCGAGTTCAGATTCCTCAGCCAGCCGTCATTTCTCATTACAAATAAAACGATGGGAGGGGTGAACAGGATGGACCAAAACGCAGATAAATACAGGGTGGCCATCCGATCAAAGAAATGGTGGTGGGCAATCTGTTGCTGCTGCCTTGACATGAGTGTCCAGCAAGCATGGCACTTGTACCGGGCAACTCCGGCTGCAAAGGACTCTCCCTTGGACTTGCTTGGGTTCCGTCGTGCCATTACAATGGCATACGTCATGAAATCCCAGAAGCCAAATCCAGGACGGCCTCTAGGTCGCACCCCTCGCCCTGAAAAGAGAGTGCCAAATGCCGTACGATTTGATGGCAAAAACTATCTCATTCAACGGCTCACAACTCAACGTCGCTGCGCGGCGTGGGAAAAAAGCACGACAGATGTGCTCAAAATGCATGGTCGGGCTGCATGACAATCACAATAGTGATGTTTTGGAGCTGACAGAAGATGGGCGATTGGAAGAACTGATGGAAAAAGAGGCACAACTTTTAGCGTCTCAGAATAAAAAAGCTGACCTGTCACAGACAATTTGACCCAAGCAAATAGCCGCTGAATTGAGCGGTACAGTCAAACCTGCAAGTGAAGAAGTGAGAGAGGAACTGGCAGAAGTTGTTAATCGTTGGTTCATCAACAAACTCAGTTCAGATCTGCAGAAGAAGCCTATAACAGGCCGGCAATTTGTCAGAAATTGGTCGTCCCGACGGTGAATCACAAAATATGGTCGAAATTACCGTCTGAGGGCAATAATGCGACCTGAAAATGCAACACATTCAAAGAGCGGTTATCAAGGCGGCGACTGCTGCGTTCGGGCGTGCTGCGAACGAATTATTTGATAGCGGCTAGCCCAAATTCAGAGGTCAATTTCGAAGCAATGAAGCATAGCACTAAAGTGGTGGCGGTTTTGGGTCACGTTTCGCGCAAGATTTCATTGCGTACACACAGTGGCATCAGACCACACAGTTTTCGTAGATCTGTGCTGAATCAGTTCCGATCACAGATCAGTTGTTTAGTGACAGTTTGTTCGCGACTCTGAAAGACGTGCGTGAGACCAACCGCATCAGCTCCAGTGTAGGCCATGAGCACAGATACCGCAGAAGCGCCCGCTAACAGCATGGACAAATTGGTGGTTTGTATTACTCCAAGTCAGGTCGTGCACGTAGTCATTTTTAGGCCAAAGAAACAGACCAAACAAAAGGCAGCACTGGTTCCAGCAGAAACAGGGACATCAGAATCAGGACTCCCGATAGAAGAGGTGAGCTTGGTTCCAGCATTGAAACCTCAGAAACATGAGTTTACTGCTGTGAGATTAAGACAGTTTGAAGACGCATGGTCTAGAAACACTTCAGATATAGAATTTTTAAGCATAATAGCAGGGATTACGGTTGAATTTGACTGTCCCTTAGACCAGCTACCCAAGTTATCTTGCACAAAAAATAAATGTCATGAAGGATGTCTGTTATAGTGTAGCAATCATTAACAGCTCAGAAAACTACTCAGATTTGAATGGAGAGATCAACTCTATGAATTTAATGTTTTACCCAATGGCCTATCATCAGCTCCTCATTTGGTCACAAACCTGTCGATGCCTCCTTCAGAATGAAAGGTCATGTATCAGTAGATTCTGTTTTTTTCATAATTCTCTGTTAATTGGACTCACAAAGAGCAATTGCATAGGGAATGTTACAAACACCACTGATTTGTTTCTAAAGTTAGGATTTATCATTCACCCAACCGAGTCGGTTATTCAGTATACTGTCTAGTTGTCAAAAGCTTCTTGATGAGCGAAGTCACACAATCCATCAGGTTGCTCAAGTTGTATGAAAAATTGTGGCTAGCTTTGCTGCTGTCAAGTATGACCTCTCTATTACAGACAGCTTGAGAAAGACAAACAAATTAGCTTTGAAGAGGAACAGAGGTGACTTCGACCAACTCCTGCAGTTGTCTGAAGATAGTAAGGAGGACCTTAAATGGTGGATTGTCAATGTGTCTGATACAGAAAATGACATTTGGAGTACTGAACCAGATAATCATAGTTGTCACCACCAATGCTAGTGGCACAGGTTGGAAGTGTGAGTGTGAATGTACAGCTTCAGGTTGACAATGGTTGCGCATGAAAGGGTCTTTCAAATTAATATTTTGAATTGAAGCTGTTTTACTTTGCTTTGCCGTCATTTCAGGGAAAGCTTGGAAAACAAATATGTCCGGATAACGATCGACAATACAACAGCAGTCAGCTGTATCAATCGCATGGGAACAAGCCATCCAGATGCTTGTAATTACATCGCATTTACCATTTGGTCAAAGTCCATTTCTGAGAATATCTGGATCAGTGCAGCACATCTTCCAGGTTAGCAGAATGGCACAGCTGACAAGGAGTCCAAACGTCGTAACACTGATGCTGAGTAGAAACTTGGTGAGCAGGCTCTGCAGTCTGCCTTCCAACAGCTCAAGGTTCTCTAGATATTGTCCTCCTTGCTTCTAGGTTGAACTTTCAAATGCAGCGATACATTTCGTACAGGCTGGACCCAGGAGGTGAAGCAATTGATGCTTTTTAATCTCTTGGGAGCATTTACAGTGGTGTGAATTTCCACCTCTCAGCATCTTAGGACGGGTGCTGCAGAAGATCCGGAGAGACCAGGCAGAGAGGATAATTGTGGTACCCAACTGACCGACACAACCGTGGTTCGCTGTTCTTCAACATCTTCTCTGCTGCCCTCCAGTAGATCAACACTCGTGCTGCTAGTATTTCTGCAGCATTAAGCAGAGGTGTGCCAATAAGAACATTTTTTTTCAAGATTCTACTACCGGATCATTAAACAAAATGAAGGTGAAAAATGGTGGTTCTACAGAGATTCATGAGTTGATTGCCTTTCAGAGCCTCACGTGTTAAGAAATAACGTGTGATCCCCGACGCTAAAATATCAACAAGTATGCGTCTGACCAACCAGCAGATGAAGAATAATTTGAAAATTAAACGAGACTTACCTGGACATTAAAATCTAATGGAGATTATTTTGAGGATGCTGTTGGGTAGAGTATACATCAGCGACTCGAGACATTTCCATTGAACCCTCCCTTCCATTCGTTTTTTGGGATCACACGTACCTGAAGTCTGGGGCGCGCGCGTGCGCGTTTCGTCCTCCACATGTATACCTCTACCCAACAGCATCCTCGAAATAATCTCCATAAAACTTCAACTTCCAGGTAAGTCTCGTTCAATTTTCAAATAATCCAAGAAGCTTTAGCATGGATGTATCTGATTCAGGGGCATAGTGCACAGATATTTCTGCCATGTACATACAGCTTTGAAAAGGAAACCTTGACACAGGCCTGTGTCACCTTCTCCAAGCCACACTGCACAGGATATTTTATCCATACAAGTTCAGCAAGAACGTGACAAACATAACTTAAGAAATATTGAAATCCTGTCATTTTCAGCAGAAAAGTATGTATGCAAAAAGTACATTGTATATGTGAGAAGATTTTTCAGTCCATTAACATCGCAACAAAAAAAATTGTTTGTAATGAGTGGTAACACTGTTCTCATTAGCTATGCATTTGAAACCCAGTTTCACAGTGAACTAGCACCTGTGTTTTAACCTAAAGAAACTAATAAGTAGACACAATGAATAAAATAGATAAACCTCCTTATTGATTATACCTGGATCAAGGTCGTGCTTTTTCCGTGTGTTTTTCCGTGCGTTTCCCGTGTTTTCCGTGCGTTTTCCGTGTTTTCCGTGTGTTTCCGTGTTTTCCGTGCGTGTTCGGTCGACCAGGTTTGGGGGGGGGGGGGGGGGGGGGGGGGGGGGGGGGGGGGGGGGGGGGGGGGGGGCTTCCTCAGTTCGCTGTCTGGACCTTACAGCAACGATTTTTTTTTTTGAGGGGGTGGAGGTGGGGACATCAGTTACCGGATCAATGGGCATCTAAGGTGGTGACTTTCTTTCTTTGTTTTCTTTTTTTTTCCCCCTAAGGCCAAAATTCACCTCTTCAGTTTTTGGTCCTTCACACTCTCTTCACACTGGGGAGGAGAGGAGGGGGGGGGGGGAGGGAATCCACAACTAACTTTTTTTCCTTTTTTTTTTCTCCAACCGGTCTCTTACATGCCATGCATAGTCTGTATGTTCTCAAATGGACATATACTTGCTGATTTTAGTGTTTGGCGTTTGACACAAAGTGTCGGGGTTTGTTAATGATCTAATGTGTGGTGTGTTGGCACTCTCACTCTGATAATGTGCTGGTTATACAAAGAAAACATAAATGAAACAAAAGATTCAATATTTTTTCTTTCAGTTTATCCCAAAGAGAGAGAGAGAGAGAGAGAGAGAGAGAGAGAGAGAGAGAGAGAGAGAGAGAGAGCAACCAACCGACCGACCGACCGACCGACAGACGGACAGACAGACAGAGGTGGCATCAAAGAAATGTGTGCAAAATTTGTTACAGACCGTCTCACTGATTGGCAGTCCCCCAGTAAGGCCAGCTTTATAGCTAAAAGAAAGGGTCCACAGGGAAGACAGGAGGAAAGCCAAGACGCATGACAATACACCTTTCCTTTTTTTTCCTTCCTTTTTGTTCCCTTTCCTTT
>JADBJO010016185.1:30000-41282 GCA_016801955.1 Conus betulinus | reverse complement strand
CCGAGAGCGAGAAGAGAGCTTTCGCTTCAACCACATTCAAGAATCCAGTATGTCGCATTAAGGCACGGATGCCCAATTTCTATTATCCGTTCGTTGAAAACAGGACGGAATGATTGATGCTTCTCTTGTCTCGTTCAAGTGAATGCCTCTTGGCATTCATACTGACGTTTCTTTCTGACTGTGGGGGAGTAAATTTTCCCCAAGCATATCGCACTAACAGTGTCCTACTTAGTTAACAACAGTTCTTAGCTAAATCTTTTGTGCTTGGTCTAAATACAAGGGTTACTTATATGGGTCAAGCCAGCAAATAAAAAATATGATGCTCTCTCTTCTCTCTCTCCTCTATCTATCTCTCTCTCTCATTCTCTCTCTCTCTCTCTCTCTCTATCCATGTTTTTGTACTCCCAGTTCTCTCTCTCTATCTCTCTCTCTCTTCTCTCTCTCTCCCTCTCTCTCTCTCTCTCTCTCTCTTCTGTGTGTGTGTGACCGTGCGTGCGTGCGTGCGTGCGTGTGTGTGTGTGTGGGTGTGTGTGTTGTGTGTGTGTGTGTGTGTGTTGTGGTGTGTGTGGTGTGTGTGTGTGTGGTGTGTGGTGTCCGTCTGTCCGTCTGTCTGCTGTCTATCCGTCCGTGGTAAAAAGTCTTCACTCGCTCCAGACAAAACCACTGGACCGATCTTTCTGAAAAATTTCGTAGATATGGTCAGTATGGGTCACGGATGATGCCCGATGTGTTATTGTACC
Source organism: Conus betulinus (assembly GCA_016801955.1). Classification (NCBI taxonomy): domain Eukaryota; kingdom Metazoa; phylum Mollusca; class Gastropoda; order Neogastropoda; family Conidae; genus Conus; species Conus betulinus. Next base: position 40,542 of record JADBJO010016185.1, on the reverse strand, counting down.
GTCACAGCCGTTACTATCGGCTATAACGGCCCATAACGGTTTTTTCTTTTTTCATGGAACATCTCAGAAAGTACATGGCCGATCTTTCTGAAAAGTTGTAGGCATGTTCATTATGGGTCACGGATGATTCTCTGTGTGTTTATGTTACCGTTATAGCCGTATTAACGGCCATAACAGCCCTTATGGAATATCCTAGAAAGAGTAACTTGGCCGATCTTTCTGAAAATTTTGTAGGTATGTTCATTATGGGTCATGGATCATGCCTAATGTTTTTCTTTTAACCGTTATAGCCATTATAAAAGGCTAAAACGGCGCATAACGATTTTTCTTTTTTTATGGAATTTCTCAGAAAGCACGTGGCCGATCCTTCTGAAAATTTGTAGGTATGCTTATTATTGGTCATGGGTCACGCCATATGCGTTACTTTACCGCTATAGCCGTTACTAACGGCTATAACGGCCCATAACAGTTTTCTTCTTTATGGAAAAATCTCAGAAAGTATTTGGCTGATCGTTCTGAAAATTTGAAGGTATGTTCATTATGGGTCACAGATGATGGCGCATGTTTACCAGAATAGCCGTTACTAACGGCTATAACGGCCCAAAACGGTTTTTCCTCTTTATGGAAATATCTCATGCGTATTCAAGATAAACTGGGAGTACGTTTATATGCATTGCATCTTGTTTGTTCTTATAGTACATCTGTCTGACATTATATTCTCTCAGAGTCTCATGCAGATGTAATTCAGATGCCTCTGTCTGTCTGTCTGTCTGTCTGTCTGTCTGTCTCTCATTCTCTCTCTGTGTCTTGTACATATTTATGTTCCTGTATCTGTGTTTTACAACATTATATTTCTCTAAGAGTTGTATGCAGCTGTATCGCAGATGTCACTGTCCTTGTAAATGGCTCTGTCTCAAACGCGGTCTCTTTGTCTATCTGTCTGTCTGTCTGTCTGTCTGTCTGTCTGTCTGTCTGTCTGAGTGTCGATCATTTTGTGTCTGTCTGTCTGTCTGCTTGTCCATATGGCAGCCTATCAGGCATATCTGTCTGTCTATCTGTCTCTCTGTCAGTTTCTCTGTGTCTGTCTCTTTCTCCGTCTCTGTCTTTGTCTGTCTATATGTCTGTATCTCTTTCTCTGAAAGAGAGAGAGAGAGAGAGAGAGAGAGAGACAGAGGAGCGGAGAGAGAGAGTGAGAGAGAGAGAGAGAGGAGAGAGAGAGAGAGAGAGGAGAGAGAAGCCTTCCACCTTACACAGTCAAGCGTAAACAATATGCCACAAGCACGAATACACAGATTCCATATATATGTTTTTGAGCAGGATATCTGTTCAGATGTGGCTTCCTCTCTTCAGCCTGTCTTCCTGTTTATAATACTTGACCTTTTATTTTCGACTGTGCGCAGCATGCCTGCAGTTATTTCAGAAGCAGTATCCGCCTATTTCTAGTTCTGAGCTCGTTGTAGTCTGTTAGGTCTAGTACAACGATCTACCTTCAGGGGCTACAAGTCAATTAAAAACGTCCTCTCTCTCTCTCTCTCTCTCTCTCTCTCTCTCTCTCCTCTCTCTCTCTCTCGCTCTCTCTCTCTCTGGTTGTCTGTCTGGTTGTCTGTCTGGTTGTCTGTCTGTCTGTCTGTCTGTGTCTGTCTGTCTGTCTGTCTGTCTGTCTGTCTGTCTGTCTCTCTCTCTCTCTCTCTCTCTCTCTCTCTCTCTCTCCTCTCTCTCTCTCCAACGAAGAAGAAGAAGAAGAAGAAAGAAGAAGAAGAAGAAAGAAGAAGAAGAATGCATCCTTTGATGTTTCTTTAGATGTGCAACAGCTATCGTTGTCTGTTTTCTGCAGCGGTTTATTTGTATCTCCCCATTTATGTACAAGAGATTACAGTTTGCCTCTTAGTCTTATATCCATTTGAAGATACGATGCGAACTTTCAATAACTTGCAGCCATGCACCTTTAAAACAATAGTCATGATTTTTCATCTGTCCACAGTTGCCCCATATTTTTGAGGTTCCAGTTTTGTTTTGTTTTTTTAAGAATAACAGGCATTTCTTCATTGTCACTAAACCGTGACCATATTTATGCCTTAAAGAATCAGACAAGAAAACAACACACCATATAGTGCAAACAAACAAAAAAAAAAAAACCGTTTAATCGGCAAATTCGTAGCATATTTTTACAAACACAGAATGTTTCAGTTTGCTCTTTGTGTTACATTACAGGCACACAGAGGTGCAGAGGTGCCGACACTGGAGGAGATCACCAAAGCCATTCAACAGCTAAAGTGCGGCAAGCAAGGCTGCAGGAGTTGACGGCATACCACCAGAGATCTGGATCCATGGAGGCCCTTCTCTCCACATCAAACTCCATGAGATGCTGTCATGCTGTTGGGAGCAAGGCAAACTTCCACAGGATCTCCGCGATGCGGTCATCATCACCCTGTATAAAAACAAGGGAGAAAAGTCAGACTGCTCCAACTACCGCGGCATGACCTTGCTCTCAATCGCAGGCAAGATCCTCGCTAGGGTTTTGCTGAACAGACTGATCCCCACCATCGCCAACGAACACCTTTCTGAAAGCCAGTGTGGCTTCAGAGCCGACAGGAGCACTACCGACCTGGTACTTGTCCTCCGCCAGCTCCAGGAGAAGTGCCGCAAGCAGAACAAGGGACTCTTCATCACATTTGTCGATCTCACTAAAGCTTTCGACACTGTGAGCAGGAAAAGTCTTTGGCAAATTCTGGAAAAAAACTGGGCTGTCCACCAAAATTCTTAAGCATGATCATCCAGCTGCATGAAGACAAAAACGGGCAGGTTAGAATCAACAGTGTTCTCTCGGAGCCATTCTCCATCTCAAACGGCGTCAAACAGGGCTGTGTTCTAGCTCCGACACTTTTCAGCATCTTTTTTTAGCATGATGCTCCAGCTGGCCCTTGAAGACCTTGAAGATGAAGACAGCGTCTACATTCGCTACCACACTGATGGCAGCCTGTTCAACCTGCAGCGACAACAGGCCCACACAAAGACGCTGGATCAACTGATCCAAGAGCTCCTTTTCGCAGACGATGCTACCCTTGCTGCTCACACAGAAGCAGCTCTACAAAGGCTAACTTCATGCTTTGCAGAGGCTGCACAACTCTTTGGACTGGAAATTAGCCTGAAAAAAGATGGAAGTCCTGCATCAGCCTGCACCCCGAACAGAATTTCACTCTCCTCACATCACAGTTGGCCAGACAGAGCTGAACGCAGTCCACCAGTTCAGCTATCTGAGTGCACCATCTCTTCAGATGCCAAGCTTGATAAAGAAATGGACAACAGACTGGCCAAAGCAAACAGTGCATTCGGAAGACTCTACAAACGAGTGTGGAACAACCGGCATTTGAAACAAAGCACCAAGATCAGCGTATTTCGTGCAGTCGTACTGACCACACTTCTGTACGGCTCAGAGTCGTGGGTCCTTTACCGTCACCACCTGCGATTCCTTGAACGCTTCCAGCAGCGCTGCCTCCGCACAATTCTCAACATCAATTGGAGTGACTTTACCACCATCGTCGAAGTCCTTGAAAGAGCGGAGGTCTGAATTATAGAGGATCTACTGCTGAAGTCCCAACTGCGCTGGGCAGGGCACGTCTCCAGGTTGGAGGATCACCGTCTGCCAAAAATTGTCCTCTGCGGAGAGTTGTCCACTGGCCATCGTGATAGAGGAGCGCCTAAAAAGCGCTACAAAGACAATCTGAAGAAAAGCCTCAATACCTGTCACATCGACCACCGCCAGTGGTCAGACCTCGCTGCCGATCGTGGCGCCTGGAGAAGCGCCATTCACAAGGCTGCATCCTCGTTTGAAGTCTCCGAGAAAAGAGGCAAAGGAGGAAAGCACGCCAGGCTGCAGCAGCTCAAGAACCACCGGACCCGACGCTGACCTGTGACCGCTGTGGCAGATCATGCCTGTCCCGCATAGGACTCATCAGCCATCAGCACGCCTGCAACCGACGTGGACAACCTCATCAATAATCTTCGTCTACGAAGCTAAGCCAAGACAGGCACACACATACGCATACACACACGTTTGCTTGTCCCAGCGTGCTGAGGAAAAACAATAAGAGAAAAATCGTCGCCTTTGTGGGGATTTGTTGTTAGCTAGTATCTCTTAGGCTTTCAATCTGGAGGCAGCTCAACCACAAATCCAATCACAAGAGCTTATTGCCTTGAGCTGGTACTTGAAATCCTGCATCAGAATCATCGTCCTTGAAGCCTATCTGCAAGCAATAACACCACTTTGATTATAATCTCTCTCTCTCTCTCTCTCTGATTTTAGTCTGTCACTCTGTGCCTCTTACTTATTTTTTCTGTCTGAAGAGAGAGAGAGAGAGAGAGAGAGAGAGAGAGAGAGAGAGAGAGGAAGAGTATATATATATATATATATATCAAGAATACCACTAAAATGCCTTATAAAATTCTTAAAAATGCTCGACCCCCCTGGGGAAGCAAACATCTGTTAAAAATAGAATGGTAAAAGGAAGTTTTAAAATCGGACAGGTCTCTTGCTTCGAGCGCTGGCTCTCCTCAGGATCCTGATTAGATATATATATATATATATATAATATATATATATATATATATATATATATATATATATATATATTATATATATATATATATATATATATATATAAAATACCACTAAAATGCCTAATAAAATTCTTAAAGTGCTCAACCCCCTTGGAGAGCAACATCTATTAAAAATAGGATGGTAAAAGGAAGTTTTAAAATCAACAGGTCTGTTTCGAGCGCTCGCTCTCCTCAGGATCCTGATATGTGTGTGTGTGTGTGTGTGTGTGTGTGTGTGTGTGTGTGTGTGTGTGTGTGTGTGTGTGTGTGTGTGTGTGTGTGTGTGTGTAGAGGTAAAGCTAATGCTCGTCAAAGAAAAGGGATGGATCGGCCTAACCATCTTACGGACTAACTCTCCGCAGGTCAGTGTGTGGCATTTATCCTGATTAAAGATAGTGAAAAAAACGGCTGCAGGCGGGATAAAGTTCTGAATGATGTGTCGCCCCTTGTCGTTAACCTTTAAGTCCACAATGTATTTAGAGACTTAAAGCGACCGCTTAAACATTGACAACATGTGCGTAAAAGCTTATTCATTTATTCATTATTCTTTTATTTTTGGGGGGAGGGGTCTTATTTTTTTTCTGCTTACTGTTTCATTTTTGCATCTTTCTTTTTGCAGTTCTCTCTTTCCGTCTTTCTCTCTTTCTCTTTCTTTCTTTCTTTCTTTTCTTCTTTCTTTCTTTCTGTTGTATTGTTTATGTCCGTTTTTGTGCCTTTGTCTTTTTCTCTTTTTTCTTCGTTCTGTTATTTTGGTAATTCGTTGTCGTCCCCCACCTGCACGTTTCCTTTTTTGTACCCTTTGTTGTCATTATTGTCATTACTACAACACAACAACAACAACAACAGCAACAACAACAACAGCATCAACAACAACAACAACTACTACTACTACTGCTGCTGCTGCTGCTGCTGCTGCTGCTGCTGCTGCTACTGCTGCTGCTGCTACTGCTACTACTACTACTACTACTGCTGCTGCGCTGCTGCTGCTGCTGCTGCTCTTGTGTTTTCATTTTACGTTCCGTGAGTGTTTTGCAATTTCTATCTTTTTTACTTTACCTTTTACGTCTATTCCCTTGTCTTACTGCATCAATTCATTCCCTATCAGACTTGATATTTACCTGTCTGCCTCATCTTTTGCTCTAGTTTCTCTCTTCTTTTCCTCATAGTCTTTTCCACTTCCGTTCTACTTTCCTGCTTACGTAAAAATCAATTTTGAAGTACCTTCTTGTATTCGAAATGGTTCAAAATCAATAGACATCGAAATGGTGTAAAATCAATAGATATAGATTAACTGTTCCTTCGATCAAGTGTTTCAGTAAGAGTTCAAAATAATGCGTTTTGGGCGCGACAAAACATCTCATTAACATGATCATGGCCAAAAATCATGACGGTTAGAAAATGCATGTTATGCAATAATATTAACAGTAATGACTGAATGAGGTTATGACGTCCTCGATTGAATCACATAGGCATAGTTTTCACAAAGATAAAAGAAAGGTTTTCACATGCTCAAAGAACACTGAACAACTCATATGAAAGACACGGATCGTAGTTGTGTCCGTATATGCTTTATTGACTGGTGTGGAAAAAACTCGAGCATAATTATAATCCGATGCCATAAAACAACAACTTGTTCAAGTATAACAAATAGGGGAGGGAGAGAAGGGTGCGGAGTTGTGTGGAGTGGGGGGGGGGGGGTGTCGGCGGATAGATGGAACACAAGAGGAGGTGTGAACCCAACAGTTGCGCTGAAGAAGTCGGCCGGATTGCCGACGAAAGTGACGCACACAGTGAGTAGCCTTCTTTAAACTGAATGACCTGTTTTGTGTGGTAGCTATTAGGTGTGAACTTGTTCTGATAACTGATTTTGTATATGCTGTCATTGTATTTGTGATTTAAATATTTTTTTAAAAATACACTTCACATGATACAAAGAGAAAGAGTAATAAACACACACACACACACACACACACCCACACAACACACACACACACCACACACACACACACACACACACACACACACACACACACACACACACACACACACACACACACACACACACACCACACACACACACACACGCCGAGGGGTGAGCGAGAGAGAGAGAGAGAGAGGAGAGAGAGAGAGAGAGAGAGAGAGGAGAGGGAGAGAGAGAGAGAGATGTTTATTCGCAAGTAGGCCATTGCCCCTCGTGAAGAGGTTGTATCAGGAAATCATTCAAATAATTATTTCTAAACGGCCACGACTGATTCAATACCATACATTAAGGAAAAAACCCAGATCGGAGCTTAAAATGCCTTATATAGATAAATATATTATAGTTGTTACTTTCATTATTGGGAAGCTAGAAGCAAACTATGTCTGAGAGAGAGAGAGGAGATGAGAGAGAGGAGAGAGAGAGAGAGAGAGAGACGAGATTTTTGACACTTTGAAACGAGAGGAGAGAGAGAGAGAGAGAGAGAGAGAGAGAGAGACGGAGACAGAGAGAGAGAGGAGAGAGAGACTTTGATATTTTTGACACTGTGAGGCAGAGAGAGAGAGAGAGGAGAGTGAGAGAGAGGAAGAGAGCGAGAGAGAGGAGGAGTAGAGAGAGAGACGAGAGAGGACATGAGACAGAGAGAGAGAGAGAGAGACGATGCTTAACGATGGATGCCAGCCACGTTCTAGAACTGACAGGAAAGAAGGATGCATGAGAAACCACCAATCAAAGGACATGCAGGCGGTCATTTTTTTCCCAACAGCGACAGGACCAGGTCACCAGACTCAGAGGTATGGAAAACAGATGTCAATAGCGCTTCAGATTACCAGCTTCCGTTTTTGCTTGCTTTTCACCCTGCATGGGATTTTTGGTGGCTTTGATGAAATACTGTCACGTAGCAGACCAGTTTAAATTCGAACGAAGAGAGACGAGAGAGAGGAGAGAGAGAGAGAGAGGAGAGAGAGGAGAGAGAGAGAGAGTGTGTGTGTGTGTGTGTGAGGTGTGTGTGTGTGTGTGTGTGTGTGCTGGATGTGTGCTGTGTGTGTGTTGTGTGTGTGCTGTGTGTGTGTGTGTGTGTTTGTGCAGATTACTGGTGGTAGTAGTCTGTGTCTTGTGTCTGTCGACAGAGAGATAGAAGAAAGTTTGAGAATGTCTAAAGAAATGGAAGTTACTGTCGGGATATGTTTTAGTTCGGTCTGTGCTCATTGATGAAATCGCACCATGCAAAAGGTGATGGACGTACGTTGGTATTAACGTCGACAGTGCTGTTAAGCGGAGGAGGCCCTTAGGTGTCTTCCGTACATCTAACTGTCAGACTAGAGTCAACGCACTTTCTGTCAACATTAGTTTGCCTGAAAAATCTACTGGTCTGATTTGAAATTAGCGTGCGCGTGCACGAGCGCGCGCGCGCGCGCGCGGCGTGTGTGTCTGCATGTAAATGTGTGTGTGTGTGTGTGTGTGTGTGTGTGTGTTTGTGTGTGTGTGTGTGTGTGTGTGTGTGTGTGTGTGTGTGTGTTGTGTGTGGGTGTGTGGATAGATTAGAATAGAATAGAACAAGGGTTTATGGGACACAGATGATGATTATCATAGAAGAAAAAAACAGTCATCATACACAAATTCCCCTAGTAATGACTGAGCATTCTCCATAGTCATTAGCTGGCTTGGAACAATATTTGAAGCATTAATATCAAGACATTGTATGCCTTTCATTAAAATATTTCTGTTGGCATCAAACTTTTCACAGTGATCAAGAAAATGAACTTCATCTTCCAAAAACATACAACGACTGCAAAGTCTTTGTTCTTTAGTTAGGCATATATCGTCCTTTTTCTATTTTAAAGTCATGGCGCTTATCCGAAGTCTTGAGAAGGCTTGTCGCGGATCTGTGACAGTGATTGAAACGATTTTCTCTTTCATATTCCTTTACAATAGTGTTGTAAATATTACGTTTTGATGAATTGTTTTTGTTGTCTTTTCAATATCAAATATATTCATGTTTAACTTTTCAGATATGACTGCGTTTAGTCTCTGCATGTTGAATGTGAACTGACCTGTCCAAACACGGCCCATATTCATGTGTATATCAATATATCTTTAACAAATGTGAACCAAGGATCATTTTTTGTCCTCTTGATAATGCACGCATTTATACATTCTATGGGCAAGAGAATTTTCTGACAAATCAAGAATGTGTTGCCAACAGGATATTCTTTGATGATAAATTTTCAAACGCATACGAAATCTGCCTAATTCTCGTATTACAGCAAGAACCATTGACTTTCGGTTAACTTCAAGAATTAGTTTACAAAATTTGATATGTATTTTTCCGTGCGTAAAGGTACTTGTCAAGCAGTCATCAAATAGCTTTTTTAATTTAAAGGAGTCTGCTTCTTTGGTTTGATAGGGGAACCATACTTCTCTGCTCCGTAGATTGATATTGGAGTATTATAATCACATATAATTTGAACATTGTATTTCTATCCAATTTTGTATTTCTAGAGGTCCTGTGTGTAGTATGCAATGCTTTGCTCGCTTGTTTACTGATATGTTCCTGCGTTTTTAATAGGCTTTCTTTCTTGTGGAAAATAATTCCCAAATATTTGTATTCGACAGCCGTTTGAATTGTGTTTTCACCACAGTAAAAGTAGATTTGAACTTTGGTGCTTGATTTTGTAAATATAACAACTTTTTTTCTGTGTTTATTCTTCATCCCCAACACTGGCAACAGTCATATAGTTTTTGTTGGAGACCACGTTTTTTATAAAAGAGAGAGAATGAACAGATAGTCTGCTTATAAAACAAGCAGTCAAGTCATGAAATATGGGTGGATCATTCATATCCATACACCGTATAATGTCATTATGAGTACATTAAATAAAGTAGGGCTGACAGTATTTCCTTGATGTATTCCCTTCCGGACAATACTTTCTATATTCAACAGGCCATTTGATCTTGTTTGAATGGAAGCATTCGTGTACGTGTGTGTGTGTGTGTGTGTGTGTGTGTGTGTGTGTGTGTGTGTGTGTGTGTGTGTGTGTGTGTGTGTGTGTGTGTGTGTGTGTGTGTGTGTGTGTGTGTGTTTTGCGCCTGCGTGTGTGTGTTTGTGGGTGCGTCCGCCGCGCGCGCGCATGTGTATGTGTGTGTGTGTGTGTGTGTGTGTGTGTGTGTGTGTGTGTGTGTGTGTGTGTGTGTGTGTGTGTGCGCGCGCGCGCGCGCGTGTATGTGTACTTGTGTGTACTTGTGTGTGTGTGTGTGTGTGTGTGTGTGTGTGTGGTGTGAACTTGCGTGTGTGCGTGCATGCCAGAACGAAAGAGTGAGAGAAATGACAGAAACAGACAGACAGACAGACAGACAGACAAAAAGATAGATAAAACGACAGACAGACAAAAAAGACATATTGCCAGAGAGAGAGAGACAGAGAGAGAGAGAGAGAGAGAGGAGAGAGAGAGAGAGAGAGAGAGAGAGAGAGAGAGAGAGAGAGAGAGAGAGAGAGAGAGAGAGAGCAGTTGCAGCAACAACAACAACAGCAGCATTGTAGCTTTGCATGAGGCGGGCCTAGCCTATTCAGTTCTCGTCTTCACTACAAATAAGACAGAGTGCCAATACCAATTACCAACAAACCTGGTCGTCATCATTCAAAATGTGACACACACAGGAAGCCAGGCTGGGTGAGGAGATCTTGTGGTCCATCTATTCCCCCCTTCCCTGTTGTCTCTCTCTCCATGTGGAATTGTCTTCCTATCATTTATGTCGTGATGAAAGAAACATTTCATTGAGCTGAAAGGTGAGTGCAAGCGCAAGCGCGCAGGCGCGCGCGCGCCTGTGTGTGTGTGTGTGTGTGTGTGTGTGTGTGTGTGTGTGTGTGTGTGTGTGTGTGTGTGTGTGTGTGTGTGTGTGAGGCACACGGAAAGAAAAAATGTTTAAGCGCCTGTGTAGTTGAAAGGTTAAGTGCGAGCGAAGGGAGT
>JADBJO010016185.1:0-10000 GCA_016801955.1 Conus betulinus | reverse complement strand
ATAGATTGCAGGTGGCAGGACTGGCATGACCATATGTATAATAGTGATAGATTTGCTCAGTATAAACTCTTTAAATCGACACATAGCTTAGAACCTTACATTGGGATAAAAATGAATAGATTTATCAAATGTGCACTGACTAAATTTAGATTTGGGGTGTCTGATATCGCATGCCATCGCCTCAGGTATAGAAATGTAGTTGAAAATGAACTGATGTGTCCACTTTGTAACGAAGCAAGAGAAGGTGAAATACATTTTGTGTTTTGCTGTCCTGCTCTGAGCGATCTTAGAATAAAATCTATTCAACCCAAATATTACACTGAACCATGCAATTTCAGGCTAATTCTCTTGCTGTCAACAAGGAATGAGAACACTTTGGAATTTAGCCATGTATATTTACGAAGCAAATAAGAGAATTCGGACAATAATGGCTTAATGTACTCTGCGTTTTGTAACATATCAACATTTTTTCATGATTTCATTGTGTTATGTGTTTAGGAATGTTGTATGATGCATGTATGAATGCACCTTCAGTATGGGGCTGTGGCCTTAAACTGATTAAAACATTCGCATTCGCATTCTCTCTCTTCTCTCTCTCTCTCTCTCTCTCTCTCTCTCTCTCTCTCTCTCTCTCTCTGTAATCATACAAAGAGCTGGTTCTATCCCCCGAGGTGGACGAAAGGTGTTCCTTTTCCAACCTCTGCCAAGAGGTCACTTTGTTTGGGTGCCGGAACCAGGACAACTCATCTGGGATTTGCAATGACATCAGTGCATTGATCCCCGAGTTTCACTGTGCTCCTATTGTGTCGCATTTGGTTCCCGTGGCTCGACAGCACGTGACGCTCGAACTGCTTGCTTTGGGGCCGCAATAGCTCAGGTGGTAGAGCGCGCCAGACTCTGGTGATCTTGGGGTTGCGGGTTGCATCTCCATCGAGCCCTTTCAGTACAGGGGGATTTTTTCCTCGGAGTTAACATTTGTTCTGACTCCATTCCCCATACGGTCCTTCGAATGAGGCTATAATCCAAGGTTCCGTGTGTGGACTCACGCACAACATCTTGCACACACGTAAAATTCCATCACCAACGTTTGGTAGAGAAGGCCATTTTGGCCATTGGTATGGATGACACACGTTACGCATAGCATGCATCTTCTCCGAAAATGGAGTGTGGCTGCCTTAATGGCGGGATAAAAAAAAGTTCATACTCACAACACTTCACTGCGTGTCTATACAAGGAGTGTCCGCAGGAGTATCAGTCTGCGTACGCAGAAAGAAAAGAAAGAACTACTTGCTTCACGTACCTTTCCCTAACAGCCAGGTATAGTATTGCTTCACGTGCCCTCCCCTAACAACCTGGTATAGTATTGCTTCACGTGCCTTCCCCTAACAGCCAGGTATAGTATTGCTTCACGTGCCTTCCCCTAACAGTCAGGTATAGTATTGCTTCACGTACCCTCCCCTAACAGCCAGGTATAGTATTGCTTCACGTGCCTTCCCCAAACAGCCAGGAATAGTATTGCTTCACGTACCCTCCCCTAACAGCCTGGTATAGTATTACTTCACGTACCCTCCCCTAACAGCCTGGTATAGTATTGCTTCACGTGCCTTCCCCAAACAGCCTGGTATAGTATTGCTTCACGTGCCTTCCCCAAACAGCCAGGTATAGTATTGCTTCACGTACCCTCCCCTAACAGCCTGGTATAGTATAAATTCACGTTCCTTCCCCTACCAGCCAGGTATAGTATAGCTTCACATGCCTTCTCCTAACAGCCAGGTATAGTATTGCTTCACGTGCCTTACCTAACAGCCAGGTATAGTATTGCTTCACGTGCCTTCCCCTAACAGCCAGGTATAGTATTGCTTCACGTGCCTTCCCCTAACAGCCAGGTATAGTATTGCTTCACGTGCCTTCCCCTAACACTCAGGTAAGCATCAGCTTTCCGGACGGGACGATAGTCTTCTATTTGTGCCAAAACTACTCGAAGTGTACCTTTGTCTGAAATGTTTTTGTACGTCACGGTTCAAGTAGGAACCACACAAGATGACGACATATGTCAAATCTTCCGTCTTCTGCATATGTCTCGATCACACCCCCTACAGAGTGAGAGAACATCTCTGTTCAAAATAGTCTGTCAATGATGATCAAGTAGCTCTCATGTTAGGCTCAGAAGCTTGCCAAAACTGCAAATGCCACACCGAATCAAGTCTCTCTCTCTCTCTCTCTCTCTCTCTCTCTCTCTCTCTCTCTCTCTCTCTCTCTCTCTCTCTCTCTCTCTCTCTCTCTCAAAAACTGGTCGCTCATTTTTCGTTACTGTTGTTTTTGCCCCTGGTTGTTTCTGTCAGTTGAATATGTCAATGGGGACTTGATTGTTAGTTTGTGTTAGTTTGTTTGTTTGTTTGTTTTTACCATTTTTGCTTTTGTATTTGTGCCGTATACAATTATGTTTTCAGATTTAAAACGAAAACAAAAACCTTTGTCTTTATTTCATTTGTCTGGAATTTTACTGTGTGCGTTTTCCTGCACATTCCTAACAATTCTTTATTATTTTGTTGTCTCATCCTTTGGTTCTGTTTGATCATCTCATTCTATTCTATGTTTTACCTTTTTCTCCCTTATATTTAATTTCTACAATGTTATATCAAAATATTTGCACAACCACCCAGTTCTTACACACTCAAGTACAATCCATACATACACGCGCGAGCACATACACGTACGCATACACATACGCGCGCGCGTACACACACACACACACACACACACACACACACACACACACACACACACACACACACACACACACACACACACACATTTTTAGCAGATTTTCTGATGAAAAGACTCTAATACAAAATGCAGCTGCAGTTCCGTTGGAAATTGTATCAAGAAAGTTGTTAAATGCACCGATATATTATTCTAGACTTGTAACTTCCTTTTTTCCGCCTAAAAAATTAACGCTTTAAAAAACAAAATTCTCCAAAAATGAATATTGCTTGTGTTGTGCACAAATCACACTTAATCATAATTATTCCATTGTAAAAATGTCCGAGATTTTCTACCTAATTCAGTCACAGCAAAGAATATTTCGGAAGAAAACATAGAAGATTTGTTGTATGATACAAAAGATGTTACCACAAATTGCTGAATCTCTAATTCACACCCCCATCAGGTCATTCCTGTAGATTTCCCTTTTTTTGCCAATGTAGATTAGTGGTGAGGGACACATCCACCCACCCACGTTTCTGTATTTTACATTTTATTTTCTCTTTACTGTTAATGCAGTGTTCGCAGTTTTCATTACTTCACACATTACACTCTCACACACTCGCACACACTCACAGACAAAATGCACTCAATCATGGACTCTTTGGTCTAATATCACTTATGGTGAAAAGACGTAAGAACTAAGAACAAACGAACGAACGAACACACAAACATACACACACAGTTCTCTCTCTCTCTGCCTTCATCACAGTTGGATTTCCGTGTGCGGTGTGGCTGTTTTATACCGGTATTTCTCTCCTTCATGCTGATGAGAGCTAGAAAAAGTGCCGCCATGTACGTGAAGACATTGAAACTTAGGACGAGGATAGACGGTGTTATGACAGGCTGCCTCCTCACGCTTCTGTTTTGGGGCAGTTTATTACTGCAATGTGGAGATGTGGAACTAAACCCCGGTCCACCACGCAAGGACAGCAGTCGTCAAACCTCGTTGACCCATGATAGCCGCAGAGTCAGCACTGAGAAGACAGCAAGTTCGTCATCACGTGAGACTTCGTCCTCTCTATCGACGATGTTCCCTCCAACCTCGACTTGATGGCAATGCTTCAGACGATGAACACTAAATTTGACAATATGAAAGATGACATCAAAGGTATCCGTGATGGTTTGGTTGGATTACAGGAGGAGGTTCACACGTTGAGACAAGAAGTGAATGACCTGCGCTGTGAAAATGATGAGCTAAAGAAGAGGATCCAGGATGCTGAAAGGAAGACGGACGATCTAGAAGGGCGTTCCAGGCGGAACAACAATTGATCTTTCACGGTCTTCACCGCAGGCAGAACGAGACGCAGGAGGAGTGTGAGGCTTCGGTCCGAGAGATGATGACGGACCAGCTGGAACTGGCTGCTGATGTCCACTTTGACAGGGTGCACCGCCTGAGCAGCAAACCGAACGCACCTATCATCGCATGCTGCACCTTCTTCAAGGACAAGGAGAAAATTCTTAAGGCCAGGAGGAGTAAACTAAAGGGGACTAATGTGTTTGTGGGGGAAGACTTCTCCCTGCGTGTAAGGGAGATAAGGAAAAGACTGTCACCTCATTTGAAGAAGGCCAGGGAAGAAGGGAAACGTGCCATCCTGGTGTACGACCATCTCCTGATCGATGGTAGGAAGTATTACCTTGGTGAGGGAGAAACTCTTAGGACCAGCGAATAGGGGGGTGGCCAGCCCAGTTCAACACCGGTTACACAGGTAACATTTTTGGGGCACGCACGTGATAGTTGTGCAGGGCGACGGGTGGTCGGAGCAGGAGAGGGTATGTGTGTGCAGTGAGAAGTGAACTTGTTGACATTGAACAGACAGAGTGTGTAGGGGGTCAGGGACGGGGGACACATGTAAATAACCAGGAAGGGATTATTTTGAATGATCGTGGTAATGACAAGTTGAATGTTCTCACTAATGAAAATTTCTAGCTGTAGTAATATTCTGCTGTATCCGGAAGTGAACGAAAATGATTTTGTACATAACATACAGAATGCATGTGAAGGTATCTGCCACACTTCATCACATTGTGAACTGAATGGCTGTGACACTGTCAATGACAGTTCTGGTGGGGGGTCATCTCAAAAGGAAGAATGTCATGAACCGAATGACTGTGACACTGTAAGTGACAGTTTTGGTGGGGGGTCATCTCAAAAGGAATCAAATGATGGCAAAGTTGGGGCTCGTTGCTGTGATGTAACTCTTTGTACTCAAACCGAAAAAAATATGAATGGGTTTACAAACATAAGCAGTAGTATGTATGAAAGCGTGTGTGATTATGGTGAATCCATTGAATTCGAGACATGTTCTTCATTTCTTCATTGGAATGTTAATGGACTTTTACCCAAACTAAGGAGCAAGGAATTTATGTCTTTTTTGTCAAAATTGACTTCATATGTCTTGTTGAGACGTTTGTAGAATGTCCCCAACTCCTCACTTTCCTGGGTTACACTGTTTTTTATAAGCCAGCTATTAAGTTTACAAAACAGGAAGAAGATCAGGTGGAATTGTCTGCCTAATTAAAAATGAGTTTATATCTTATATTCAGGAAATTAAGACAGACCACCCCAACGTTCTTCTGTTTTTGATTGATAAGAGTGTGTTTGACCTTGAAGAGAACATTATATATGTATGTACTTACATCCCACCTGAAGGATCACCTTATTATAATCATTTTGATGTTGACAATGGTGTGTGATGAACTTGAACAATGTCTTTTTGATTGCATGTTGGAGTTAGATGATGTGTTCTGGATTCTATCGGGCGATCTTAACAGTAGAACTTCTAACTTTTTTCCTGATATTATAGACTTCAATGATGTAAGTTGTAACTTTCTTCATGATCATTCTGATGTTGCTAGCATTATAAGGAATTCGGCTGACAATGTACTCAATAATTATGGGAAAAATTATTGAATATGTGCACAGCTTTTAGTCTGTGTATTCTAAACGGGGTGTGCAATGGGGATATAGATGGAAATTATACTTACATATCTGAGTCAGGAAACAGTGTCAATGACTACTTTCTGCTGTCTAAGAGACTGTTTGTTATTGTTGTCTCGTCGTGTAAATTGTTAGTGTCGGAGAGAATAGAGTCTGATCATTTGCCAGTTGAACTGCATTTAAAATTTAAATTGAAAAGACATGTTACAAGGGGGCATACCATTACCGATGATCTGTTTATTGAAAAGTTTGTGTGGGATAATGATTTAGGAACTATATATTGTCAGAAAATGTTCTCTGACGAAACATTATCTGAACTCGATGGGGCCATTAGTTTGATTGATTCTGATTACAATGGTGCTTTGAGTGTTTTTAATGAGTGCATCAAAAAACAAGCCAATGTATGAAAAAGAAAATCAACTTGACAAAATATCGTAAAAGTGGTGATTGGTTTGATGGAGAATGTAAGTCCAGCAAGAAGAAAGCGAAACAACTGCTTAACATTTTTAGGAAATCAAAAGCGAAAACTGACAGTGATGCATATTGCATAGCAAGACGAGAGCATAAACATTTAATAGATAGAAAAGAAAAACAGTATAATGATTTGGAATTGAAAAGGCTTGTTTCTTCAGTAAATAATCAAAAAGAATTTTGGGAGAATGTACATAAAATGTCCAGTAAAAGAAAACAAGTAAATAATAATTTAACAGTTGATGATTGGTTTGACCATTTTAAAGGTTTACTTGAAGTGGAAGTAACTAGAGAGTGTAGCAACGACGAAGCTAATGATGACTTTGAAAGAACTTGCAATGTTGAAGAAGACTTTAGCGCGATGAACCGTCCGATATCAAAAGAAGAAGTGTTTCTTGCTGTTAGAAAGTTAAAGAACGGTAAATCTGCAGGCCCAGATGGAATTATAGGAGAAATGTTGAAACATGGTGGGATCGAGTCATTGATTTTTTCGTAAAACTGTTTAATGTGTTGTTTGATAAAGGTGTTTTCCCAGATAATTGGACAAACTCTATTGTAATTCCTTTGTTTAAAAAGGGAGACGCAGATAATCCAGGTAATTATAGGGGTATATCTCTGTGATACGAGCAGTAAAATCTATAGTACAATTATAAATAGCAGACTTCAAGAATGGGTTACAGAATATAATTTGACAGGTGAATATCAGGCAGGATTCAAAAGGGGCTATTCTACTGTTGATCATATGTTTACGTTGTTGTCATTGGTTCAGAAGCAATTTTGTTTAAACCGCAAATTGTATGTAGCCTTCATCGATTTTGAGAAAGCTTTTGATTCCATTAACAGACATCTATTGTGGCCTATACTCTTGAGAAATGGCATAAAAGGCAAAATGTTTCGTTGTATTCATAGCATGTATACTAATGTTAAAACCAGAATTAGATGTGGCTCCATGCTTACAGATTATATTAACTGCACACGTGGAGTGAAACAGGGGGATGTATGCAGTCCCGTTTTGTTTTCCTTGTTTATAAACGAATTAGCATTAGAAGTTATTAGGGAAGGGAAACACGGGGGCTATTTTTCGTCAGACTATTTTGAACTGTTTATATTGCTTTTGGCCGATGATGTTGTGTTGCTGTCTGAAACTGTTATTGGTCTTCAAACACAGTTGAATAATCTGTATAAAGCAGCTTCAGCTCTCCAGCTAAAAGTAAATATGGACAAAAGTAATATTATTGTGTTCAGAAAAGGTGGGTATCTAGGGGCTAGAGAAAGATGGATGTATGCAGGAGCTGTGATGCCTGTGTTGTTAATGTATACAAATACCTAGGAATTTGTTTTTCAACAAGATTGAGTTTTGTTATGGCATGTCGTAATTTAAGTAGTAGAGAGCTAAAAACGCTTTACTGTGCATTTCACAAAAGTTATATAAGTTTCAAAATAACTCGTTGACTGTTCTTTTGAAGATTTTCGATTCACAAATTCAGCCGATTGTTCAGTATGGCGCAGAGTTATGGGGACTTGACAATGCGGCATCTGAATGCGAAAAGGTTCACTTATTTGCTCTCAAGAGATTTTTAGGCGTAGAGATGCGGACTCCTAATGATTTTGTTTATGGAGAGACAAACAGATACCCTATATATATTAATTCAGCTGTAAAATGTGTAAAGTTTTGGTTAAAATTGACAAGAATGGAGGAATCTAGGTACCTCATAAAGCTTACAAAATGTTGTATGATTTAGATATACGTGGAAAGAAAAATTGGGTTACAAATGTTCGTTGTAAACTATATATGTTTGTTTTTTGGATATGTATGGCTTAACCAAGGTGTTGAGGGGATAGACAGATTTCTGCAAGTTTTCAGAGAACGGTTAATTTTATGTCGATGGCAAGAGTGGGACTCTCATATTAGTGATAGTGAAAGGTTTTGTGTTTACAGAACGTTTTGCAAGGTGCCTGAGGTAAAAATCTATTTACTGATGAATTTAGATAGACATTTAAGATATGTATTGACGAGGTTTCGATTTGGCATTTCTGAAATAGCGCAACATCGTCTACGTTACAAAATACACACAGTAATGCTGACTTAAAATGTCCGCTTTGCAAAAACGAAAAAGAAGATGATGTTCATTTTGTCTTATGTTGTCCTGTTTTGAGTGACTTAAGAACTCAGTATATACCTAGTAAATTTTATGCAGATCCAAATAAATTTAGACTTGCATTGCTTATGGCAACAGAACATAAACAAACTGAAAAACAACTGTCCATTTATCTTTATAAAGCATTCAAGTTGCGCTCTGTTCTGGTTTCTTTCCTACTCACTCACTTCACTCACTCACTCACTCACACAAACAAGCACAGCTCTCCCTCTCTCTCTCAACACACACACACACAAACACACACCACACACACACACACACACACACACACACACACCACACACACAACACAGGCTCGCTCGCGGCGCGCGCACGCATGCACTCATAGGCAACAGGCACACACTACACGCGCGCGCGCGCACACACACACACCACACACACACACACACACACACACACCCACACACCACACACAACACACACACACTCCACACACACACAAAATACACAACACAGTTGTGTGCGCGCGCAGGCCACACTCAAACACTACACAGAACTCAGCTTCTCTCTTCCTCTCAGCTCGCTCTATCGCTCTCGCTCTCTCTCATCTGCTCTCTCTCTCTGCGATCTCGTCTCTCTCTCGCTCTCTCCTGCTCTCTCTCTCTCTCTCTCTCCTTCTCTGCTCTCGCCACCTTGTTATCCCGTTTTCAAGGAGGACAGTTTGTGTGAGATGATCAATGGGGCATGAGTGTGTACACGTGCGGCTCCGGCTGAAGAGGGTTAGTTTGGGACCACCGGCGTTGTGCGGTAGATTAGGAGTGGCTCAAACACCACAACACAAAAACACACACCACACGACACACCACACCAAACACAGCACACACACAAACCACACATAAAAGACACAGAGCGCGCGGCGCGCTCCTGCTGCATCCGCCTCATCGCACCACCACACAACCCACACACCACACACACACCACAGCACACACACACACACACAACACACACACACACGGTACAAATCACACAAACCGAGTGCTGCAGACGGTTGAGCCTAAGTCTTCATCGATTGAGGGTGGCCTTGGTGAGGAACTCTTCTGGTCCGTTGGGATGGAGTGTGTAGTGCGATTTCATTGAAGGCGGATTCCAGGGGGATCAGCTAGACGTACACACTAAACACACAAACAACACTACATCAAACGACACCCACACACACACACACCAAGATGCGCGCACGTGAATGCA
Source organism: Conus betulinus (assembly GCA_016801955.1). Lineage (NCBI taxonomy): Eukaryota > Metazoa > Mollusca > Gastropoda > Neogastropoda > Conidae > Conus > Conus betulinus. The sequence continues at coordinate 481 of JADBJO010016185.1, read as the reverse complement.
ATCACAAGCACACTAAAACACACACCACACCAACACAACATCAAATCACAACACCCCACAATGACCGCACACACTACACACAAACACACACACACCACACACACACTACACACCACACGTCACGCACCAAGACGCATCACACACATACAAAAATAGATGCTACCTCTCTCGCCCCAAAACGACCAACACACACACAAATCACACACAAGCACACACACACAACTACGCACGCATACGCACACAGAAATACACACACACCAAACCCACAACAAACACACAAACACACCACACACCCGCTCGCGAGCGAAAACACACATGCACTCAGCGACACCACAGACACAGCACCGCCACACACACACCCAACACACCCACACACACACAAAACACACACACACGCACAAACACACAAGTTGTGTTGAGCGAGTGCAGCCCTAAAATAACATACACACATCTATCCATCTCGGCTCGCTAGTATCGCTCC